>JANHGB010029122.1:0-28584 GCA_026283785.1 Coracopsis vasa | reverse complement strand
GATTGGATATAAGGAGGAAGCTCTTTACTGTGAGGGTGGTGAGGCACTGGAATGGACTGCCCAGGGAAGCTGTGAATGCTCCATCCCTGGCGGTGTTCAAGGCCAGGCTGGACAGAGCCTTGTGTGACATGGTTTAGTGGAAGGTGTCTCTGCGCATGGCAGAGGGGTTGGAACTAGATGATCTTAAGTTCCTTTCCAACCCTAACTGTTCTATGATTCTATGATTCTAAATAATGCTGTTGTGTAAGGCACTTCTGAAAACTTGCAGCCCACTTTCTGCTTTCCCCATAAGGACAAGCAAATTTAAAGTTAGTTTTAAGAATCATTCCCATTTAATTTAATAGGAAAGGGTGACCTTTTTGAAAGCAACCTAAAGAATCTACAGTAGATGCACAATTCTACAGGGCTTCTTGTAAAATTTCATAAGCAAGAATGTTATTGTTTTTATTTAATTAAATCCTACTGCTCTCTTCTAACGGACATAGAACACTAAAGAATCCCCAGACTCCACAGCTAAGAATAATTTAATTCCCTCATATAAAGACTGTCTTTTCAGGATTTCCTTTGAAAGCTTAAGAATCACAGACACCATTAAAGCTGAAAGAAGGCTGTTGACATGCTCAGAGAAGGATTCACATAAATCTACTGCTGGGTGAAGTTGTACAGGTCTCCAAATTATACAGCTTTTCCTCCCTTATGTGACAGACACCCAGCACTAGGCACTGTTAATGGGAAGGAAGGACCAAAATTTCATTTTGTCCTGCTTTGCTATTAAACCCATTCCTGTAGCTCCCATTGAATTTACAAGTATTTGAAAATTACATAATGGAGAATTCTAATAGCTTCAGCTCTGCTTGTTTAATCTATGTTCTGTTTCTAGGACTTATGGGTACAACAGAGGAAGGAATAAAACTAATTATTAATAAACGGACTCTTATTATTTGGTCTAATGGAGTCCATTTGACTTAATCTGATTATTTTGAAAATGCCAAGTGTAATTTTTGCACCTGAAGTGATAAAAAATATTTTTATAAACCTGATATTAGAAGAAAACTACAGTATTTTATTGCTATTATTTGTTTGCATTGCACTTGCACCTAGTGGATTTATCCAAGTGGGAGGTGACCTTGTATGGTGTTCAAAAACATGAACACTAGTTTAACCTTTTCTGGTCTTAGTAGAGAAGATGGCGAAACACAGACTGTGTAAATCAGGTGCAGAAATATGATCAAGTATGTCTATAATTCCACAGCAGATCACCAGTGTTGTGATGAATACATCACAGGTTTTGTGAGTTTGAATTCAAAGGTCTTCCCAGACTACTTGGTTTCCATTTTCACTTTAATGTGCCTGTTTGGTTTTGGGATTTTTTCACATGTCCCCCCACCCTGTATCTTCTCTTCAGTCTCAAATTATGGTTTTGCATTTTTGTGTGTGTGTGTGTGTATATCTGTTTCCTTCTCCTATACTGTTACAGACTTTATACCTGTCTTTCAAGGGAGAGTGGCTTTCACAACTCAGTGAAACATAGAAGACTTCTCCCTGGGTGCCATTTTTAAGCATGAATCTTTAGCTTGAATATAACAACTTCTTAAATTATACATGCATTAATAGCAAATAAGTTCCTCAACTAAAACCTGAAGACACGAATGAAGAAGCAGTAGCTGGCAGACACAAATGGTTTAGGATGGAGACCCAGTAAATTCCCTATACACACGCACGTACATTAGTTTTATTATTATTAAAAATTATAAAAAATAATAACATTAATGACCACAAATTGGCTAAACATGAAATTTTCTCATTTATGATTCAGAACTCAGTCACTAAATGAATGTTGCAGATGTAAAAAGGCAAATCTCAGAAGAGGGATCTTGATAGGACTTCCAGCCATGCTTACAGGCTGTGCATCCATGACACCAGAGGATTTAAACCTTCACAAAAATATTTGTGAAACTGAGGCCTTATTATGAAAGTTTATGATTACCAAGATATTTATAGATGTTCAAAAGTCAGAGTTTAGCAATCTGATATACTATTTCTGTTCATAAGAAACAACTGTGATTGTTTTTTGTAAAGCTACTTAATGTCTTAATGTGTCTTTAAACCCTTGGAGAAAGATCGAAATACCATATGCTATTCCCTCTCGAATTCAAGCTGGTTCTAAAGCTCCAGTCAGCTGGTGGGACTATTCCAGGGAGAAATTTCATGCTATTTTTCTTTTATGAAAAATTAAGTTCAAAATGCTCCACTTTCAGAGAAGCACTGTGGAAAACTCCTTTACTGATTAACCATTCACATTATTTGGTCCCTCTACAAGAAAGCTTTTAAATACAAACTGGTCTTTTGCAGGAATTCAACATATACTTCAGGCTGATGGTATGGTTATGCAATTTCTTAAAGAATGTTTTCCTGAATAAAAATTTATAAAAGGACAAAAGAAATGCAGATGCAGCTTTCTCTAAGGTGGTTTTCTTCTTATGTCAATAGCATAAATATATTTTAACTGAATTGCTGGTTAGCAGCACGGTGCTGTGGAAGCAAAATGTCAGTAAGTCAGCTTTACTGCTTGAAAGGATCTGTCCATCTTTCTATAGACAATTTATATAATTTTTACATTAAATTTAGTAACCAAACCATAGAAAATGTTAAGTACTTGTGTGGTATTTGCAGAATCCAAGCATGAGCTATGAATACTAGTTGACCTTATGCGGTACTATTATCTATATTACTGCATGATTAATGATGCCCTCTAGATCTGTATGGACTTACCTGCATTAGCAGCAATTGTCACTGCAAACTTCCTGCCAGGAGGAAAGATCTCAGAAAACTGAAAGGTGAAAAAAGGACCCATTCACATTCAATGAAAACTCGAAAGCTAAGAAAAATACTAGAAAAAGTAAGTAAAAGCAGTTTTAAAGCACCTGCAATGTAATAAAGTGATAAAAATAGTTACTATGATTTAAGACAAATAGTGCCCAAGAAGTATTTTGGCAAAGTAACTGTTCTATTTGAAAGATGAGAAGGCAGATGTGATATATTTGTGCTTAATAAGGCCTTTGACGTAACCTGCATGACAGTCCAACAAATTAATTCAGTAAGTATTATCTAGATGCAATAGCATGTGTTAATGGGTAGTTGAACCACTGCTTATGAACAGACAGCTATGGGCTTCCCCAGGTGACTTTCTCTGTTTTGGCATGTTTTTTTTTCTTAGTCTGAATGATATTTTTACACGACACCAGACTGCAGAAGAGGGCAAAATGCAATGGTCCTTTTGGACAGCTGAGTCTGACTTTAAAACTGCCTTCATAAAGTAGAGACATTTTTCCAAATCAACAAGCTGAAAAGACAAAATACAGCATGTAGGAAATAGAAACATGTAGAAATACCCAACAGGGAAATATGGCATGACAGCACCACTTCGGAAAAAAAAAAATCATGACTGTGCTATTGAAGCATCAAATGGATATGATTCGGGAATATAAAATTGTCACCAAAAAAAGTACCATATCTTATTCTTGTACATATTAATGGTCAGTGTCATAGGGAAGATAAAAGAAGGCATTATTTTATCTTGCAGCTGAAGATGTAGTCTGACGTCTAATTCTGAATGTCAGACTTCAGGAAAGAGGGAGTTGAATCAGAGATAATCTAGGGGAGAGAGACATAAGTTTTAATAATTCCAAGGAAAGCCAGAAGAAGGTGGATTTTTTTAGTTGAAAAATAAGAGGGATCAAAGCAAACCATCAGATCAATTATCAGCCATCAGTCATAAGACAGAAGAGATTAATAGATGGTTATTTTTGTATACTTGGGACCAGAGGATGATCATTTCCAGGAGAGATAATTTTGGCATTCAGGAAAAGGGTGCACTGTAATGGGAACTGTGGGTTCACCTGAATTGAGCATTTTCTTCAGTTGAAACCATTGATCAACCACAATGTACAATACTTAATCTTTCTGAAGAGGGATGGACTAGCTGACCTTTCACAGTTACTTACAATTCTACTTTACAGTGAAATATTTCAGATTTTGCGATGTTAATTCTGAATCGTCTCCTTCTTTTCGTGTGTGTTTTATATTCACTCTAGTCTGATTTCCTAATGAAATGAGGCTCGGGAGACCATGCTCCCTGTTTGCCCATCTACCTGTCTTACAGCTGCTTCCTTCTCAATGACTTTCTGAACTCTGCTGACCACTTTAAAACAGATTAAAGAGGAGAAGAAATCAGTACTTGGAGAGGAGACAAAGATCAAAGCCGGTCAGAACTTATCTGCTGATTGCTTCATATGTCAATACCTGGCTAACCAGTTACTTGTGTTTACTGGCCAACTAGCTACCATGCATGTTCCTCTAGGGCAGCTCTAGCATGCACTCTTGTTTGGTGATGGCATCAAAGAGAAGAGAGAGGTGGGAGAGAATCAGGTAAGCCAAGCCACTGCAGGGTGAAAGATGAAATCTCAGCTGGTCATGCCCAAGCACACAAGTTTCAGGGTTGCACACCATTCTTCCCACCCAAACCCTCCAGAATTCTCAGATGTGACCCAAGAGGCTGGCATTTGACTCCCTGCCTGCTGGAGAGGCAGGTGCCTGGGGCAATGAACAGTGACACAGGCCAACACTGGAAGGTTGAAACACGCTGAGCAGTGCAGAAAGTGGCAAAAGATTTCCATTCTCTGGCCCACTTTAGTGAATAGCTCTGATCCAGCTGGCAAGAAATGCATTTGTGATTAAAAAGAGTGTGATCTTTGCAGAAAATTACAAATTCTATTTCACAGAATTCAAACATATTAGCAGAGGTGAATTCCTGTATTTATGACAATAATGCGAATATTGTATATCTGCTAGGGGAAATCAAAGAAACAACTAAGTTTCAACAACAGAATGATATAGAAAAACAACTGCATGCATAGAAAGAGGCCAATTATTATAGCAGAAAATTGTTTAGAGAAGCACTGTCTCAGCAGCTTAAATTATCACCTTGGAACAACTAGTTTTACAGTAAGAGGTAATTCTTCGCTCAGGCCAAAATGACACAGAGACATTGATTCAAGAAGCAATTACAGCTGAAATCAACAGTTTGCTTGAATTTGGTGGCAGAAAGGGATAAGGTAAACTGTATCACTGATTGTGATTCTAGTCCTAGACACAGGGACGTAAAAAGGATGAAAAATGAATGCATCAAACAAAATATAAACCAGCAATTAACTATATCCTTGAGATTTATTGTGGGAATTGCATAAGCTGAAAAGTCTAGATTTAGGAAAGATGAATATCCTATTTCTTGGGAAAAGCATATAAAAAGCTGAAAAATACTAGAAACCTTTCAGAAATCCTAGAAAAAAACTAGGCACAGGCTTGAAACTCAGTTAAACTAATTCAGAGATCCAGACTAGGAAGGGCCACAAAGAATACTTATACTACATGTCATTTCCATGATTCTCAAGGAATCAAGTGGATGTAATTCCATGATCATAATTTTGACAGTTTTCCTTTTCCAGAGGTCCCTTCATGAAGCCTTTTCCACAATAGAAAATATATCTGGGTCATACTATATAAAACTGTTTCCTGTATTAAACCATTAATAAAAAACCCTAAATCTCTTCACTAGGCTGATGTATCTAACAGGTAATTTTCTGGCATGTAGTGACAGCACCAAATTTAGGTTTAGCAGAAAACTAGCTATAATGATAAGAAAATCCTTCACATGACAGCAGAATTATCAGTTTCCTTTAAAAACCTTGGTTATGTATAAACAAATATCTATATCACTGTGAAAAAAAGTGTTCTTTCAGTTTGATATCCAAAAACATATTATGACAATAGAATGAAAATATTTTGATTTACTTACCAACACAGATGCTTGAAGAAAATGGTTTTAGACTAAATGTTTTGAAACTCAAAAGCAAAATTTTCATTTCAAGATTTTTTTTAAACCAAATTTAAATTTAATCAGATTTAGTCTTAAAAAAAGAAATAAAAAGTCAGAATGTTTCACTTTTAGAATGCAGGCGCAAACAGTTTTATACCAGGTCATAAAAATAATTCTTTATTTACATGAGTTCTTTTTGATTTAAAATACACTTTCAGGTGAGCAGAAATAATTAAGAAAATAATAATTAATTAAAAAAATTGAAATAATTAACTGAAACAATTAATAAAAAAAATCACCTAGAATTACTACTATCCATGCTGAAAACTTCTACATAGGCTAGTTTTTTAAGAAATGTTCATTGAACCTTTTGAAAAGCTTCCACATAATGATTAGGGGATGATATGCATGGATATTTTCCCAATGCAGGAATTGAAGTGACAGTTTTTCCAGCTCAAAAGTCATAATTTATTTTAAAACAACTGAAGTATAATTGCACTAAATAAACTTCATGCAAATATTTGCAAGCAATTTTTTCAAACAAATGGAGTGTATTGTTTATAATTAAATTCAATGCAGAGTAAATTGGAGATAAAGATCAATAAGTGACTCTGAAGTCTTGTCACTTATTGATTCATGAGCCATTTATTTCCTTCTGTATTCCACATTAAAAGCAATTATCAGTTAATGAAATCACACAGATGCAAATCAGAAATAAGAAAAATTAACAGAGCCCCAACCCTGCTGCAAATATATTTCTTTACAATCTCCACATATTAACTTAGTCAGAAGAAATATTATCTGCTTGTGACTAGCTCTGGTTAGGAATTTTTTGATTAAATATTTGGAGGTTTTTTTCTGCTTAAAAAAAAATTAACTTGGTCAGCCGAAGCCTGTTTTGTAAGAATAGAGAGACTTAAATTGACCACTACTTGACAAAGACCCCTCTACACTATCAGTAGATAATAGTATCAGGCCAATGTAGTAGAAATGTATAACCCACAAAAACTAGCCAGGCAGAGCAGGAGCTGCTCTGATTACTTCTGGCCTCCTCCCTGTAGGAGCGTAGGTAAATGGTGGGCAGTGTCAGTTCAGCAGGCTGCCAGATGAGCCTTTTTATCCTGTATTGACGTAGAACAGAAACACTTCCTGAAGTCTTGAACCTGTTGAGGGAAACCTAGCACCAGTGGCAGCAGATGCTGGTGGCAGTCCTGGCAGCAAAGTCTGAAAAGTAAAAAAAGTGGATAACATTTTTTCCCCAGGAGGAATATAATGACTTCTCCATTTCTACATGCATAGTATAGCCCTGAGACTTAGTGAGAAGTAAGTGTACCTGTAGTCCCAGCTGAACTCTGAATGTGATGTAAAGCGTATGTTTTCTGCTGCATTCAGTGTGAGTTTGTAAACAGCCTGCATGCCTCACATGGTACCTCACTTCCAGGGCTGAGCCCTTGAGGCTGTGTCTGGCCTGAGTGCCCACCTAGTGTTTGTTGCCCTTCTCAGACAGGACAGCAGGTCTGTGGGCTCATCACCACCTTCAGCAGGGTATTCAAATCCATTTTTATTATGTGTATAATGATTTATGTGCATGCACATATGCATAGATGTATAAGTATTATGTAATGTAAAATGTTTTCCAGTTATAGAGTCAATATTATTTACCTGCTTATGATCGTGTTTCACAGCTTGTGTCTTTTGCAGACAGAAATTAAAGCAAGAAACTAAATGCCTGTTCAATCAAAATGAATTTAGTGATAATAATTACATCTGTTTTCTAGGGTTTGTGGCATCTAGGAAGAAGTTGTTACTGTAATAAAAAAAACCCAGTAAACTTTCAACATGGTTAAGCTTTTAAACATCTTTAAACTTGGAAGGAAAGCATTTTTTGTGTATTGTTGCATGCTATTAGTAGTTCAGATTAAAAACAAATAACTTAGTCTAGATTTCAATCAATTTGAAAAATCACAGCTTTATAATTAATATTTGTAAGCTGCGTGTATGTCACATGAAGACTATAATATAGTTTTAACTTGCATTGAAAGCTAACATTACACATCATTGGTAGGTGTGTGTGGCAGATATAATGCAGTGAAGTCAAGAGCAATTGAAAAAGAAGGTTTAGGTGGGAGACAGAAATTGGATGGCTTATGTCTAACAATGGCCCTGAAATAAGAAGCATAACTAGAGCTATTCTCTCTGGTCTAATTTAAGGATACAAGGTTACCCCTGCAAAAGCCACCACACAGGTAGAACTTTGAAAAAATAGATGCAGCTTGTACAAATGTTTATTGGCATGTGCTCCTCTGGCCCTGGCTTCACAGCTGCTTATAGCACAGGATAGCAGCAGCATGCATAAAAGGGAGCTTTTCAGGGCAGGCAGTGAATGGTGCTCGTTTGTAGGAAATAAGTATGGAACATATTGTTCCTGAGAAGCAAAGAAGGTGTGAGTGTATCTCCTTGGGACAGCTCCATGCCATTTCCGGTTACATCTTGCTGAAGTAAATGTAGGAAAATAGCAAATCATGTAGACGAGGTTCAATATCATCTCCAGGACAAGCCTGGTCAATTTACCCTGGCTACGGGATCCTCAGCCCTAAGTCAAGACAATAATATAAGCAGTTTGTGATAGTATTCAACACATCACCCAGGGTGAGGATAAAAAAATAAGTGAAAATGTTACATTTGTGTCAATCTGGAGTACCTCCAGTGCAAATGACAGAGAATCAGTCAAATATCCCGTGTATCTAAGTAAGGACAGGTATTATATGTGATTGTATTTCTGCATGTGGCATTTCAGAACAAGTGATTACTATTATCATCCCTGCTTCCAGACAAAAAGGAGAAATAGGCAGTTGTGTCGGGTTAGGTGTCCACAATGGAATGATAAACCATCGCAGGGGATCAGTGAGGTTTTTGTTTAACTAATTTCTTTTTTTTTTTTTTGGTATGCTTTTAAAAAGCTTCAGTCCTTAGAGAAAAAAAAAGAAATTAAAAATGGAAGTGACTGGATGTCAGTGGAGAGGTAAGGCAAGGTTCTGAGGGGCCTGAACTTCCAGACCTAGTGTTTTACTTGGTGGTGCTGCTGCATGAACCTCTCCTATACTATACAGGAGCACTCAGACCCAGTCTGAACTTTTAGAGGCCGGCAAGGAGGAGGTCTTACTTCAGGAGCTTGTGAAGGACCATCTGCCAAAATGCTTAAAAAGGAGCTCCAAAAGAAAGAAGACTTCAGGAGGAAAATTTTAAAAGACAATAAAAAAATATTCTCTATTCACATGTATTTCTCTCAAGTTTTACACATTCTGCCACCATTAACAAACACTTCACTGTCACCCAGACCTATGACAAAAATACTTTAATTTCTTTGAGAAATGCACTCTAATCTAGTTCAAAAAAACACCCTTAAACATTTGCGCATTTTACCAGACATGAAATACTATTGTCACCAACTGAGTTCAGGGGACAGAGAAACATTTCGCTATAGCAGCACTGAAACAGTCTGACCTGAACTTGTGCTGAACTGACAGATTCAAACATTTCTAAAACCCCTCATAGTTTCACAGCATGGAAACTCCCACGGCCCCACCCCCCACACAAGTAATTTTTGGCAGGGTTTTATTTTTTCACAGCTGGCATTTGATAAGTAAGGATATAAGAGAAAGTAAATCAAACCAGTTTTCACTGTAATGTTTTGGTATTATAAAACCAAAAAATAGTAAAAACCCACCACATGAAAGTGTGAAATGTCTTGTCTGAAATATCTGCTTAGTTTCTTGAGCTCACATCAATAATATCTAATTAAGGCCTTGACTTCAGCAAGATTTATAAAAAATATATTAGATATATAGTTATTCATCTTACAGACTTCAACACTTTCTTGTGAAACACCTGGCATTGGTCAGACCCTTAGACAGGCTACTTGGCCAGACACGTTGCTGATCTGATCTGGTATGGCAATTCTTCTGTTACTAGACTATCTTTCTGATATAAACTGAAAGGTAAGAACTTCACAATATTTGGTCTCCAAGGCAAAAGATATCTCCAGTGGAGGAAGCAGCTGCCCCTCCCCTTGGTTCCTTTTCCGTTTTCCACACACCCTGAGCCAACAGCTTGTACAGAAAGAGAGGTGTTAAATTTAGCTGACAAGCCAGCAGGGACAGGAGTACATTTCTTGTGAAACTTGGAAGTTTTTACTCAGAGTTTCTGATACATTTTAAATCCTTCTCTGTATCTAATGTAAATTCATTGTTAACATCTCCATACTGCAAATTGTGACATTTGTAAACTGTTCTGGTTTTTGATGTGTTTATTACACATTTTATATTTAAAAAGAAATCATTCAAAGCATACTTTTGATTACAGGATTGCAGAAATAACAGTATCAGAAGCCCTATTAAAAAGCCATTCTAAGTATGCCGTATGAGAATGAATTTAATGTCAAAGAATAATTAGAACAACTTCATTACTTTTAGTATATCAGCTGTCAGAACTATTGTTGGTATGCCTAACCCTTAATTAGGAGTGAGTTATGATTGATTAATGGACCCAAAAGAGGTCTAATCTCAGGGTATGTTAAGTGTATTAAAAAAATGAAAGGGGCCTGCACTTTCACAGACTAGTTAACCTTTCAGAGATACAGCTTTCATTTTGATGTCCTCAGAGGTCAAAGTACATCCCAGCTATTTTACAGTACAGCTCTTCATTTAGACAGCCAACAAGCAGCAAAGATTAGGGAAAAGTTTTATTAGAACCTATTAATCAACAAACCCTGCATATATGCATTCTCATTAGACTGAAAATTAACGTGTTGCTTCGTCACGTTACCATAATTAACATTAGATAAAATTTCAAATGCTTTCAGATTTTTTCCTGCTTCTCTTTCATTTGGAGTCAGATTTCTGAAGCATTTTTTCATAGGTTCACAAGTATAAATTACAAGGTTCCCACATAAAGCTAAATTTGAGTGTTGAGTCACTGATGCTGGTAGGCTGTGCTGCCAAGCCATTTGCCCCAGCCTGGCTGTTTTCATTCTTCAAGGCCACAAGAGGACACAGGAGGATAGTGTCAGAGCTGGTCTACCTGCCTTAGAAAGAAGGTGTCAGCAGCAAAATGGGGTGTACAAACAAGCAACAGAAATGAACACTAATACAGCTTTTGTTTGAATTAAAAATACCTAGGCCTTTCAGCAAGATACAAATGGCCTGGTAGAGTCAATCAAACTGAGTCTGCTAAACTGATTCTGCTGCACTCAGTTTTAGGATTTACAGATAATTTCATAAACAACTTTTCACATATAAATCCAGCACACCATCTCTTTGGGTGTTCCAAGGAATGAACAAACAAATGTCATTTTGCTATACTTGCAAATTCTTCTGTTCATTACCTGTAAGTGAAAGACCATTTTTTGACCACTGATGGGTGAATACCTTCTAGTGACAAAATATTTTATCACTATATTTCTGTAGGGTATTTCAAAGTCATTTAGGTTTTGAGAATACCGTCCACTAAAAACAAAGATAACTATTTTCATGTTCCCAGGTGACTTGGGCAAGTTGGGAAAACTAATTTTGTTTAATAATTTGGAAATTTTCTATTCTTTTCTGATTCAGGTAAGGTATAGAGTTATGAAGAAAATTATCTTGTCACTGATTATCTGTGTTTGATAGAAATGGGGAAAGATATATCTGGTAAATGCACAGAACTGTTGAAATATGCCCAGTCTCAGAAGAAAAGTGTTAAGTACAAGAGTTTTGTTTTTATTCTACTGTGGTTGTAAAAGAAAATTACAAATGCTTTAGCAAACACACCATGGAAGAATGTAAAGAAATCTGGTTGGTTTCTTTAATGAGGAAATCAGACTGCATAAGAGTATATTACATTTATTTATAGCTGTTAAAATACAGTTAGCGAACCATGGACACATAACAATCAATCAATCAATCAGTCCTAAGTTGAGGTGTTCTTAAGGCCTGAATACATTTTTAAATTGGAATTTTACAAGATATCAAAAAAAGTAATAGGGCCATTGCCTTTCACCTTCATTTTGGTAGAGAGTGGCCACATTTACATGACACTCAACAAGGATGGGCACAAACTTTTTGTAGTATGAGAGAGATAAGCCTTAGGTTGGCCAACCTCACCCTTACAGAAAACTTAATAAACTCCAGCTTCTGTCCCTCAGAACTACTATTTATTCATTTTTAAGATGACGAGTAAAAATAAGGAGACTAAACAACAACATACAAGCCGTGTAGCCAAATTAACATTTTTACAGGAAAGCAAAAGCTTTCATTTTTGTTTTAAACCTGGTTTTCCCAGAGTTATGGGCTATAACTGTGGACATATGTGGAAAATAAATATGGCCAAATTCTGACCTCAGTTACACTTGTACAGTCCCATTAAACTTAATAGTTCTCTGTGGGTATAACTGATGGCAGGGCCTTGATTATAACCAGAAACCTTGTCCTCAGCTGGCAGAGAATGAAATAGTGAATGTCTTGATGCTAGTTTCCTGTGCTCAGTGAAAACTTTATGGAATAATTTTATGGAACAATGCATGTCTGGAAAAACAAATCCCACAGATCATTTATAATCCATACCTTGCATGTGTTTAAGCATGTCATTCACTTTGCCTCCATCTGCAGCCCTGCGGAGCTGAGGAGGAGTGCCCTGGGACCACTGCTGGTTTCACATCGGTGCTCAGGCATAGCCACTATTCACAGAACATTTTAAAATCACATTTTCAAAAACAGTTCTTTCCCTTTGTCAGAGCAGTTTCCACTGTGTGAATTACATCTCTATAAAGCACATTAAACTATGGATATCCTGTGGAGTTTGGGAGTGTTTCTCAAATCTAAGGTCTGGACAGTCAGTTGTTTCAGTGTGGGAAAAGTCATAGGTATTCATGTCACCTCCTATCACTCTCTGACTTACATGGACAGAAACACAACATATATGAGTCACAGCACACTGCAAGCAGGCCTTTTCTCAGTCCTCTAGAAGTCAGGAGTGCAAAACAAAACTACCCCACAGAAGAGACTAAGTTGAACTTCTGTCATATGTATGATTGGTGCCATGGCTCTTACTTACAAGCTTTTGTCATCTGTGCCTGTAAGTCATTTTAGCAGTGCAGATATCACAAGGTATGGTGGCACAGGCAGAAAAGTACCCCACTCCAGCAATCACAGTCATGCCTTTGGGTGAGATACTCTACAGCAGCAGCAGTCAATCTGGTTTCCTTCATATCCATATTGGCTTGCTTGTCTTTGGTGAAATCTATACAGCTACATCGGTTCTGATTTCTGGTTGGTAATTCTGGATGACATCTGATCCAGCTGGAATCAGTCCCCCCTGTCAGCTTGAAAAATGACAAGATAGCATGGAGGCTCCCCACTGTCATTCAAATCTGCTCTTGTTTATACTCCTATTTCTGTTTGGTATTTGTATACTCATTTGTTTCTGCAAAATGTTGATATTTTGTCTTCTAGTACAATTCTGGTACTGATCCCCCGTTCTACATCTGACCTCCTAACGTGTATTTTTAGCAGACATGGCTATGCATTTTATGTGCATGGCATGATGTGTCATCTATGCATGGTGTAGCTGCATAAACATGTTGAGGTGGTGCAGTTATATCTTAACAGATATATCTTAGCAGTTATATCTTAACTGACCCTTTCAACTGGGCTAAGGTTGACTAGTCAATCCTCTCAACCCAGGTTGAATTAAAGCAAAACTGAAAATGCGGTATTTGGTGAAATTTCAAATTTTGCCAAATTCGAAAATATCTGAGGTTTGTCCTGCTCAGTGTAGATTTTCAAAATCTTGTCTTTTTGAAACTCAGAGGGTCATATCTCCCTGACATATTTTGAGTACAACAGCTGACAAATTAAGCCTTTGTTTACTCAGAAACATATATTTTTTGCTTTGTTTTCTGCTACTGTAATATATATTTTTATTCTCATATTCTGTCATACTATATATATTTGGTTTTCTATTTTAAAAACCAAAATATTCAAACATCTTTTTGTCCACAAGAAGAAAAGCAGTTTCTTTGAAACTTGCTTTGAATCCAGTCTTCCCCATGGATGATCTTTCTATCTTGTTAAGCCTCTTAATTTCTCAGTTCTTTGCATCTAAATGAGGCTGATATATATCTTTCTTCCTGTACCTTGTTTTTTGAAAATCTCAGGGTCATTTTATTAGGGATTTGTACATTCTGTGGCTCAAGGGGATATGACATTGGTTATGACCTAAAGGCAGTCTTATAATACAGCACTTAGTAATAAATAAAATTTATACTGTTTGTTATAAAGTATTCCAGGTTTTCAGTACTGTACAGCTCAGGAGACTAATACAAAAACTGGAGACTGCTGAAAAGCAATATGCCAGAGGAAAAAGATGTTCCAGCAAAGCTGGTATGTTGTTGGGAGAGGATTCTCTGAGGGCATCAGTTTTTCTATTTTGGGAGGAGAGACACATTTCAGCTGTGCCATCATTGTTATCATTTCCAATTGAAGCCAAAGAACATTGGAATGACTATATATCTAAGTATATACACACACATTTAGTGCCCTGAACTATATTTAAAGAAGATTATTTTTATTTCAAGTTATTCCTAAGTCCCTTTGCATGTCTGTAAGGTTAATGTGGACAGATCATTCAGTGGCTGGATCAGGCTGCTGCTATTGATACTTTGTTTGGTGAAGTCCCACTGCCAAAGGGATGGATTTCACCTACCTTCTGTTTCTTTTTACTTTGGAGGAGAAGGAGTAAGGGAGAGTGGCAATCCGTGTGTGTTTTTTCATGCTGTGCTGAAAATCAATCCTCTGAGAGCATGAATATAGCAATGGGAACATCAGAGAAAAGAGATATATACCACAGAAACTGAAAGTAATGTGTAATTGAAAGTAGGATGAAGAATGATAAGAAAGACTATTCAGTGCATATGTAGAATACAGCCATAAAACTCATAGGAAAAGGTGGGGAGAAACAGAAAATCAAGAGATGAGATATATTTGAGCCTCAAGAGTTCATGTATGATTAGATACTGAGGATCCTGGGCACCAAAAAAGAAGTAGGAGTGATAGGGAGAAAGGTATTCAGCAGCTATTTATCCCTCTTGCTGTTTTAGGGACTGAGATGTCAAGAAGAAAAGGAATATGGTAGAGGCATTGAGAGCCCTGCTCCTCTACCTTCCTCCAGAAACCTCAAGACATATTCTGCAGTCGCAGGGGCAAGAGGCAGCAGAGCTGCATGGGCTCAGTCTTCTCCAGCAAAACAAAGTGATATAAAGCAATTCAAAGGGGGCAGTAAAAATGCTATTTACAGCTATTTAACAAAACGCTCCCCAAATGATATTTCTTTCATACAGATGTAAATAAAATGCTGACTTTTATTATGCCTCACTGAAGAAGGCAATGAGAACAATCCCATTTAATAGCAAACTGTGAGTTGAAACACCCTCTGCCATAAATTCTGGTCATTTTTACTGCAGTTTTGGGTGTACTGATGCTGACCACAACATTTTCCAGGGTTCTGTTAGTATTAAGGATCCTCCATGGATTTCATTGAGTTATGCGGCTAACACAGCTTTGAGTGCACCATTACTTGAATGCTTGGAGGCATCAGTTAATTTTTGAAGGCTGTCATAGGGATAAAATAGACCACTAAATTATCACAGGAATATCCTATTTGTTTAAAGAAGGTATTTTTCCCTTCTGTGATACAATCTGCTTGTCTTCCTCTCTTTTTTAAACAAATAAACTACTTATCCCAGGTTGATGTTCATTATATTTCTTTAATATTCACAGTAAAATCTCTGATGCCGTACCGCTTCAGTGCTCAGCAGTTCCACTGTTTTTAACAACCAGGCCTCCTGGTACCAGTACTGAGGAAACTTTGCCCATCAGCATCAGGATGCAGCCCTGGGAGGTGCTGGGCTGATTCTCAAGTGCTTTGAGAATCCTTAGCTCCTGGAGGCTCTCATGGGCCTCACGGAAGATGCCTGCTGCACCTATCCCCTTAGATTCAGGATCTTCTGCAAAACAAAATTCCCACTGATGGCAGTCTGAGCTATTAGCAGACACAGCGAAAGCCTGTTTCTCTACTTAATTACCAGATGATAAATTATAAGACTGAAATCTTGAGTTACACGAGCTTAAAATTAGTCTAAGAGGGTTGAAGAGTGATTTCTGGGACCATTACCAAGAAGAAATGATTGCTCTGATTAAAACTGGACTTTCAGTATTTAGGTACTTATTTATGGTCAAATGTGAAAAAAAAGCAGGAAAAGTAAGTTCTGCTATTATGGACAAAATACTCTCAAGCGTTGTATCTTCTTCAGTATTTCCGATAAGAGTGCCAGTCTTCTGATTTTTGTTTGCTTCCAGCACTGCATACATTTATATGAAGTCATATCTCTCATTTGGTAGTGACGTGTGAAATTGTTCATGATGATCAACCTCTGCAGGGACTTTAGAGAACAGAACTTCTGCAACTCACAGGGTTCTTTTGAGTTCCCAGTGAAATTTACTGCCTCCAAAGAAATTTTGTAGAGGTATTTTGCCTGATGAAAGATGTATCTTTCACAGTATGCTCCCACTCCCAGACATTTTTTTCACCACAACAATAGGAGATAAAACTTTCTGTACATGATGCAGTCAATATAATTTATTTATGTCACAAAATGATGCTAATTTATAGCTGTTGAGTATCTGGCATTTTTCTTTTATACAAATATTCTGGAATTTCAATTAACTTCATTAACTCTCTGGTTGCTTCCCTTGTTTCATTTTTTTTGGCATCTTTCCTCTTCATTCTCTCCTGTGAAATGCAAGCAAATATATCAACAAACAAAAACTTATTTGTTGGACATGGAAGGTAGACTTCTGTATCACAGAGCTCTGATACATCCAATAGATGTTCTCCAGTAGCTATTTATGTCCGGAATATTCCCTTCTTAAGAGCACATGTATGTAAGTGAGGGGTTTTGTGTCAGAATAATGTAGAACAGTATTTACATTAAAATAAAAGACATGAAAAAGAAAAATAACATTATAGACTTACGGAAAACAAGGATACTATTATCAGATATATTTAAGCTTAATCAGGGCTATCACCACAGCAAGATTTTAGTGTGCTTATTAACATCCCTGCATCTTTTCATGTATGAAATTTATCGCAAGTAAATATTTTCATAAATCAGTTTCGAAGACTGCCTCCTGCAAACCACTTCCTCTTTTTCACTATCAGCACCTGCAACAAAATATAAAGGACATTTTCACAATGCAAACTAACATTCCAACAAAATGTCAGTATTAAGAACATACCTGAAATCTGAAAATAACTAGGTGGACTGGTATAAAAACACCAATCTCAGAACAACAGGGCTGTTATTATTGTTTAGTGCTGTAGCAGCTGCCTTTTGATGATCGTTTCCCAAAGAGTAAGTCTGAAGTAGATAATTGGATAAGCAACCTCTTAATGAGTTCCTGGAAGTGGGACATAAGCAAATGCCTCTGTACAAATATCCACCAACTCCTTCCTTCTCTCCTAATAGCTCAAATGATAGAAACAAAAAATTTACCTAGATGTTATTTTGAAGGATGCTTTGTTTGTTCAAAGACTTCTTGCAGAATCTTTACTTTTGTGTGTATGAAAGCATGAAGATGATGTAAAAATCTATCAAAATATTTTCTTGAGTGTTTTGAATAGTAACAAATTCCTACAGAAGATTAATTTTACTATAGGAAAGAGGGCATTGTTCTACTGTGCCTGCCTTCTTTGTACAGAGAGATGGCCTATGCCTTCTCTGCAAAACTTGCATATTGATCAGTGGTTCCCAGAAAATGTCTGGGTGTACAACTTAGAAACATGCTTTTCTATCTGATGATAATTACAAACAGGAAAAATAAACGCACTATTACTGAAAAAAATTTACAATAGTTCATCTGAAAGATACTTGATGAGAAGGAGTTTTAAATATATTCCTTCACCTGTTTTCACTTGAGTTTCTGAAGCTTGTGGTCTCTTTTGAGCACCATTGTATGAAGTTTGCCCAGCAAGGCAGACAGATATTAACTATAGGGTTTTTTTTTTGGCGGGGGGGAGGAGAAAAGAGCATCATAAAATTACTTTTACTGAAAATCTAATTGACTACAGAGTTTTCCATTTCATTTTACTTATCAACAGCCTTTTGTTTAAAAACACATCTATCAAAATTTTTTAATCCTATTTGCTGAAATGTTAGCCTAGCTAATTTATAGATATGAAATAAAATACTTCAAAACTCTACTATGTCAAATTAATTTCCTTCATCTCTTGAGACTGCATATCATGGATGTGATAAGAAAGATGTATATCTTAGGAAAGATAATGGATATCTTGGATAATGAATAAATGATATGTGATAAGAAAGATGGATATCTTAAGAAAGATATTGCACTGCTAGAATAGCTTTGTGACCATATCCTGCCCAGGTCAAATATGCAGTTACTGATAGCAACAAAAGGAATGCTTAGTGGCACAGTGTATGGTTCCATTACTAGAAAAAACTGTAGGGAAAACTATTCTCTGCAGGAAGGTAATTTACTTTATTCCCTGCATTATATTACAAATGTATGAATCGCTCATCACAAAAAATTCCTCCTTACAGATGATTTTACTGTATATTTAGATCTCTGCTCTTTGTGCAGAGAAATTGAAAGTACCTTTCTACCTACCTCAGGACAAATACTTAAATTCCTCAGCTTTTTTTCAGTTCTTGCTCAGGCATATCTTCCATTTCAATTATTTTGTTGAGTGAATGACTAGAATTGACTAAAAAGTTCAAGATATTTCTATCACAGAACAGGTTCCAGCTTGGAATCCTGTTAAATTACAGATAAACTGCTTAAATGACATCACAGTTTAAAAGATTTCAGTAACACCCCCCACAGGAAAAAGCTATAACATGACTTTATATGATAACACACTATGTCATCTTATATGTAAGTTCTAAAGTTGGTCTATCTAAAGCTCTGGATTTAGGCTGAGACATATTTTGCAAAAGAGGTAGGCCTACTCAGTTCTTTAAGTTTACTTGTAATTGGTTTATCTCCTAGCAATTGATATATGAAGCCTTTGCTAATTTCAATTAGTAAAGGTTA
Organism: Coracopsis vasa; assembly: GCA_026283785.1. Classification (NCBI taxonomy): domain Eukaryota; kingdom Metazoa; phylum Chordata; class Aves; order Psittaciformes; family Psittacidae; genus Coracopsis; species Coracopsis vasa. Next base: position 9,561 of record JANHGB010029122.1, on the reverse strand, counting down.
ACTGAAACCTTCACCTAATTTATTTGCCATTTTTATATTAAGCAGCATTAAATAAGCAACATTCAGGAGTCATTTACTCAGTTGCTCCATTTGAAATGCAAAATAACAATAAAATAAAAAAAAAAAAAAACACTATTGCTTTTAATTTCTGTTTTTTGCTTAACAGAAGTTTCAGATGAAAAAACAAAAATACCCAAACTGGAAACACCACTTGTGCTTTGGAAGCAATTACTTCTCCTCAGCATATTGGAAAAGCTGTACAGGACCAAAAGATTTAATGTAGGCTTGTCAGGGATGCAGTAGTTTTTCTTAAAATTTTATGGTTGGGGAGGGGAAGCGAAAAAGCTTTTATTGAAGTCAGCAGAAATATTCCCATCAGCTTTAAGCTGGACTACATACTTCAAGCTCTACAGGGTGTCTAAGGCAGACTTAGTCCATGAGTCATATTTGATTGAAGACTAGGAAGCAATTCAGAACTCGCTGCTGAACTAAAGAAGCTATATATTATGCATTTAGGACTTAAAATGGGAGCAAGAAGATGCTAGACTTCAAAGAGGAAAAAGAACCTGGTTATCTAACAATCTAAAAGATGAATCTGTGTCTTGCATGTCAAGCATGTTAGAAAGATGTCACTGAAATAGCTCAGAAGTGCATTTTTGCTTTATTCTCGTGACATTGCCTAAAATGTTACTGTAGTGTGAAATACTAATGAAGTTACCTTCATGATGTCCATTTCAGACGGGATTGCAAGAAAGGGGTAGAATGCATTATTCTACTGCTTCTGATCAGGAATTTAGGAACAGCTATTTAACGTGTTCCTTCAGCCCTCCAGTCCTGAAGGCTTGAGAAGAGTTTGAGATTAATTGTTTGTTATCCACAAGCAGAAGGATTAGCCTGAAGACAATCTGGGGCCAGAGCATGTATATGTATTATGCAAGGCAGAATAAAGAAGATTCTCCCTGTTCCACTGTACAGAGCCCTAGCAGGTATCGTACGTACCCCTTTGCAAAAGGGCTATCTGTGTGGCCATTGTCTCTGTCTGTGCTACTGCTCATGGCTGGGAGAGACTTAGGATAGAGACATGGTGGCAGGCCAGCACAAATGCCTGGGGATAGGAAAGACACAGACTTTACATTCTTTAAAGCTAATGCTCTGGCTCAGTATCTTGGGAGATCTGGAAAACTCTATTTTTTTAAGACTCTATACTGAGTCTAACATAAGGATATTGGAAAAAGTGCTTTCACAGAGCTTAAAGCTTAAAGCTTAATTTATTTAAGCTTAAATAAAGTTTTAAAGCATCCAGATAGACTTGGCATTCAGACCCTGACAGAGCATGTAAAAATGCCAGCCTAACACCCTTCCATCCATTTGCAGTAGTTTCAAACAATTTTGTTTTCCTCAGCCTACTTCTCCCCCATGCACATCTAAAATGCCTTAGCACAAGTCTTTTGTATTCTAGGTGATGCTATTTACATCCATGTAAATATTCCTCAGAAGTTACAGTAGGTATTACCCTAATTACCGTTCCCTAACTTTCACTGCAGTCAGTTTTCCAAAGCACCATTTCATATATTGCAAATTGAAGGGACCTAAATAGATTTCCAGTTCTTCCAGTCAATAATCTTATTATTGCTGAATGGGACTTTTTTTGTTTATCTAACTCCTTCAATTTAGCTCTGAAGAATGTGCCTCTCTTGACTTGAATCTCTGCAATTCTCTGCAAGCAAACATACTATACAGATTCATGAAATCTCAGGCTTGTGGCCTACAGACACGGGAAATGAGACTAATAGAGAGTCAAGCTGAGATAAAAGCCCCACAGGGTAGCAACTTGGAAAGACTGCTAAATGGCCTCTTTATTTCCCATAGCTCTAGCTAACCAGACAAGTAGAAACAGCCTCCATGGTGGCTTAAAACCAAGAGAAAATGGTTGGATGGTAATGAGGATGAAGAATATTGTGGAGCAATTTCAGGCCTATAGAAGCAGTAGTGTTGCTGGTCATCCGCAAGCAGCTTGTGGCATCCAGAAAGAAATGTATTCTGAAAACCAAAAGGTGAGCTGAAACCTCAATTTTCTTCTCAGGGAGAGACGCATGCAAAAGTCCTGACAAGGAAGAAGCCCAGACTAAAGCTGGCCACTGGCTCACTCTGTGAAGGAATTTGAGCTGCTACCTCTGAGGGGAGCCAACTGCATGAAAAGAGAGGATAAGCCTGATTAAAAACACCGTTTCACAAATAGTACTGCAGGGTCAGAGAAAAGCAACAGACAGCCTGGCTGAGCCCCTTTGGCAGGGTGGATATCAGTGCAGGATCCTCCTGAGGGAGTTTGTCCCAGGGTTGAACAAGAAAAGATGTGGAAGAAGCCCATGGCATTGCAGATACCTTCATTACTGTCTCATGTCTTTCAGCAGTCTGTCACCCTATTCTTTTTTTCTGTTTGCAAGACATCTGTGGATTGAAAATAGGCCACCGTTTTCATACTGAGCGGATCCTGTTTTCTCACTGAGACAATTGTAAGAACTTGGAACTGCAATTTCTGCCTTTGTCCCAGAGATTTGTTTTCTTTTGGTTTTGTTTTAGTTTCTGTTTAATTTTTGTTGTTGTTATTGTTGGTTGGTTGGTTTGTTTTGGGGGCTTTTTGTTGCTGTTGTTCTAGTACCCGTTTTAACATTTCCTGCTTTCCAAATTCCAATGCTTTTATCGTCCAGGTCTATTTAGAAAGGAAGGAGAGCTACTGCCAACAGATGGATCACAAAAGCTTATGTGCTTTCTAATGAAACCAATCTTTCTAATTTACTTTTCCCTGCAGAATGTTTTTATGCTTTCCCCATTTCTTTGAGTGCAACTCTCAAAATCATCTGTTTGACCACGTTCCCAGGGTAGTATTTGTGATATAATAAAATATAAACCTAAAAAAATATAGCTATGTTTAATTTAAAAGTCAAGCAGGTTTCACAGGTGTTGCTGAAGAGCCTTTAATTATTTAGAAGTGACACAATAACATCACAATTACTATTACCTTATATGAATATTCATGAATGGATTAGATATTGTGATACTGCTGAGCGAACTTCAAAAGGTTTAGAATTAAGTTCTGATGCAGAGAAGCATTCAAAGGTTTGGAAACAGCTGAAACAGCTACCTTGCCTCGAGGTATGAAGTGTCGGGTGTGAAATTGAGAGGTTTAAAATCAGTGCAAGTCAGAACTCTGACACCAAGATCTAGGTGTCATTGACTAATTCAGTAAAAATCCCAACAAAATAGCTGTAAGGTGTAGATCCCCTAAACCAAGAAATCCCTGTAAAACATACTACATGCATTTTCAAGCCTTCACTGTGCTATATTTCAAAGACCTGTCTACACTCTTCAAGCTAAATGAAAATTTTCCCTCCATGGTGGTAGAGCTTTCTAGGCACCCTCTCTCCTGTCTCTTCTCAGGAACTTGTGGATATGTTCCTTCTCTGTCATCTTGAAGAGACAAGGCATTTCTTCATCTATAAGCAGCATGGGTTTGCTTGTCTGGAGGTGATGAAACTGAACATCTGTTTTAGTCAGAAAAATCAGTTCAAGAAAATAGTTGAAATAGGATGACTAGAAAAAAATTAAGTAAAAGTCCATCTGTTTGAAGCAACTTAGTTGCAATGGCAAAAAAACAGCTCTTACATGTCTTTGAAGCAAAAGCAATAATGTAACCTCCTTTCTCATCACAGACCTGACTGGGGAGTATTTCTGAATGGGTCCTGGTTGTGATCAGTGTATCTGAATGTCAATGGGATCAAGTAGGATGTTGTATTCCTCTGCAATGCAAGCCATTTCCACTGCAAACCGGAAAGCAGATGTTCTTCCACTGAAAGTATATCACTGTTTAGGTTTCATAATGGGAATCTATAGGAGATAAAATAGCTCCATAGAACTAAGTCTTCGTTGATGTTTCCTCTATTATTCAAACTTGGTCCGTGCCAGACTATCCTGAACCTATTTAATTAATTCTGTAAAGTATGGTGACTGAACCAAAGTTTTTATCTCTAGTCTTTTGTATCACCCATATTTCTTTGATTGTGTCCAGAGGTTACAGGCATTCTTTAGTTGTCCTGGATGTATTTTTAAAGTGACATGAACCTCTTCTAATACTTTTTTGTTTGATTTTTGGTTGTTTCTTATTTGTTTGTTTTGTTTTGTTTTGCGGTTTTTGTGGTTTGTTTTTGTTTTTTGTTTGTTTGGTTTGGTTTGGTTTGGGTTGGGTTTTTTTGTTTTTTGTTTTCCTAAAGAGAAGATAGATTTCTTTCGTTGGGCAGAACTTCAATGTTCATGAATGTTCATGTTTCCATTTTACCCCATGAAAGAAGGCAACCATAGAATTTACCATACTTGATTAAAATCATTGGTGTTGGTATCCTACTTCAGAAGATGGCTAGGAGCTGATGCTTCTTCGAAGAGATGTGGAACCAAAATAAAGAAAATAATGTAATTATCTCAGATTAGCAGTTTAGGAAAGAATAAAGTTCAGAATAATTTCCTATCTTTAAGTAATTGATTAACATAATAAAAAATTATTTACATCTTTAGTTTCAAAAGTACTAGCTGAAATCTCTTCTTCACTGGCTACATGTAGGATTTGACATATAAAAAATAGTTCACTGCTAAAAGGAGTACCTTAGGCTTTCCAAAAGCACACTGAAGGAATGGGGAACTGGTTAGGGATTTTTTACTATGTGAATAATGAAGTGCATTCACTCAACAACAAGAAAAACAGCAAATTACTACTCTTGGGGTTTTAATATATTAAAAAAAATCAAAGTAAAATGAAATGTCAGGCTTTTGTTCATGCATAGACAGGCAAAAATAAAAAAGCCTCTTCAAATTGTTGAGCATAGAGTCTGAATTTCCTTCCAGAACTGCAGTGTCACAGTGGCTTCATCGCAAAGTAACAGCTCTGAACTGACACACAGGGAAAGAAAGATCAGGTTCTCACCAGTGATGAATGGTGCATTTTCAACTTGGAAAGCTGCAATATGAACTGACAGCAGTTTTCCCAGATGAAAATAGATAAACTCATTGAACCTTCTGGCAAGGCTCCTCTGTTTCATCAGTTACGCAAATCATTGTGTTATTCATCAGAAAACAATGAGATGCACCAAAAAGAAGAAATGCCAGATCCCCAATGAAGATTTAATATGCTACAAATGTATTCAGAAGCAGTAGAATCATTATTAGGTTTTAGTGTTTTTTTCCAATGGCTTTTGCTGTTTTGATAAGGTACCACACTGACACAAACTGCCTGAAATTTGTGCATCACAAGTCCAGTGAGGAATTTGAACCTTACATCCCCTGGAGTTCCTGGACTCCTTGTCGGAATCCTTCAGCTAAGAAGGAGTAACATATGTGAATCCCTTAGGAATCTTGAACTAAAGGAACTTCCTTAAAACTTCCAGCCTGAGTAACACGCTTTCTACTGAATCTGTCTTCAGATGAGACCTTCTCATGCCCTGCCCTAACTTCATATTGTAGCTGTATATTTCACTTGAATGCTCCACTTTACAATTCTTTTGATGCAGCAGCACTGATTTCTTCACATTTACAGTGTTATAATTGTTTGGGTGTTTTTTTTTTTTATACTGCTAGTAATAAACACTTCCCTGCTATTCAGCTTTTTCACTGCAGTCTCTCTCAAGCTGAACCACTGTTTCCTACTGCTCTTTACATTTTAGTGTCTTCCCACACACTGTCTTGTCCTTTGCACGTGTAGCAGAGCACTGCTAGAGCACCTGGCAAATGCAGAGATTCTCCTGTAGGATGTAAAATGACGCATCTCCTCTGGGGCTGAGGGAGAAACCTCACAGCTCACATTTCTGCATTGCATTCACTGGAGTCACTGTGACAGGGCTCAGTTTGAAAGCATTTTAATGTTTCACAAGATACTGAAGTCTCACCGCATCCTGTCAGATAAAACAGCAGAGGAATCATACCTGCAGACTGGTGTTTTGCTTCCTTATGAGCGTTCAGTTTGAAGAAGGCTGCAGAAAAAGATTTGTGAGGTGCAGGCCATTGCAGGAAACCAGTTAGAAGCTATAAGAGAGAGAGACAAAGGAAAAAGAGAATGCTAAATTAAAAAGAAAATAACTGGAAGGTAAAGCTGAAATTAAAATACCATCTCAGTTAGAGAGTACGAAAGATAGAAGATACTTTGCATGTAATCTTTAAGAACTGAGGATCAATGTTCAGTTTATAACCAGGATTTACATTTGTAAACCATGTCCTTTGGCCCTAGAAGGTTCATAAGCTACTTCTAAGAAACAATGAAGAAAAACGAGCCCAAATCTGATCTTAAATTTGCTATAAAGAAGTCTGCAACCCATCCTAAACACTGTGTCTCATGGACAAGGGTGCTGATGAAGATTCTCTTTGGTCTTCATCCACTAAGTATAGCAAAGTGTATTCTTTCAGAGGGAAGCAATGCAAATCACAGAGTGTTGTGGGGTTTTGTGTGCTGTGGGATTTTTTGTGGAGTTATTTCCTTTGTTTTGTTTTTTTTTTCCCTGAACAATTTATAAGGTAGGTGGAAATACTGTTTGGCTGAATTCATGGTTATCTGTGAAAAAGGCATAATGATTCCCAAGAAAAGTCATTACAAACATGTCTGTTGTATTTCACCTGGAGTAATTTTAAAGTGATTTACAAGTACTTTGAACCTGAAATTTCCTGGTGAAATTATAGATCTGTCTGCAGTGACTAGCAGAGTGTGCTCCTCTGAAATCAGGAAATACATGGTCCTTCTTTGGCATACAAAATCCTGCTGAAGATTCCAATTTTGATGAAGCAGTAAGTGAGGAATTTGGGGGTTTCCCAGAGCACAATTCCCAGCTATGGACATTCAGCATAATTACCCAGAGAGCCAGCCTTTCTGTCATGAGGTAGATACACCGACAGTTAGACACCAGCTGAAATTCAGGAAGCAGATCTTCAAAGCACAGCTTTGAGGCAAGCTTATATAACCAACCACCACCCCATGCTTCATAATGCATGATTCTAACAAGGGACTGAAAAGCAAATTTTAAAAACCACTTAAATTACTTAGATTTCATAGTCCTTTCAAAAAGCTATGAGAGGGATACTTTGGGTCACTTAAGTCTGTTTTAAATCTCAACTCTACACCTAATATTCTCTAAATATATACCCATAACATGTTTGTACATATAGAGACATGCACCCTTATATGTACTTTAAGAGCAATGGAAAAAGGAATAACAAGTAATAATAAGCCTCAAACTTTGAGGTTAAATATTCCTTTTATGTTCAAGACAGAACAAATATGGCCTCTCGTATTTGAATATTTGTCTCTGCACTTCTGTATTCTCAGCCTGACACTGCTATGAAATGCTTATGCAAGTACATTAAATTTTGATGGTAATTGAACACTATTTTTCCTTGGTTACATGCTTTAAATTAATATGTAATTTCACTGGAGGCTAAAAAACCATGTCTCTTCATGTACCTTAGTGTACCCAGGCTGAGAGGTAGGGCACACTAAACACTAGCTGGGATAAATTTAATCTATTCTCTTCATCAGAGTCCAATATTCAGGTGCAATTCAAGTTAATTCTTAGTAATAAATATCACCTTTCATGCAGAATTAAATCAGGAAAGAAACTGCGTTTGGAGAATAATATGTATGTTTTCTGCGTTTAGCTTTTTTTTAAATTTTAATTTCCAAACACATTACTATGCTGTCACACGTGTAACTCCTGTCTTGGGAAGCATAAACATAATTATAAAATCCTGAAAGAGAAATGCCAAAATACTGCCAGCAGACACAGAGTGCAGGGAAGGGAATGAGAGCAGAGAGCCAAAAAATATTTGGAGATGGGAACTTTTGCAAGTCTTAGAATTGGGAATCAGGGAAATTTCAGGAAAGAAGGCACTTTTGGGAGCACTTTCAGGCAGATGAAGCTCACATACAGAGATGAAGCTCACATACAGAGCTTCATTAATACGCTGTTTGTTTGCATACTAAATCATGCAATACACATACCAAAACATGGCTTATTTTGGTACATATATTTGGCTAAATCTTCAATAAAAATGTTACTGAGATCATCAATACAGATCACAGTGATGGTCTTTATGGCATCTGGTGGCAGCAAAGACGTCAAAGGAGGGAGTTAATATACAGAAGCATTTCTAACATTAGCATCTGCTGATTTCTCAAATTTTCTTCTTTAAAATTTTAGTATCTCCTGCATCTAGTTTATTTTTTCTCTCAGAGCAGAGGGAAAAGGAATGCACGCTTCAAATTTAGCAATATTTTATAGGCATATATCAAAATGTTTGTGATAGGTGAGTAAAGTCCCTTCTAACTCGATCGCTCCTCACTAGACCCCTCCTCACTGTAAGTCATTTGTTTCAGACATACGTATATCTGGAAATACAGCATCTATATTGATAACCAAATGGACATCTGTTTTGACACTGATTGAACATCTTGTTGCTAATTTTTTAGGGCAAGCATTGCCTAATAGGGTGCATTGTCACTTCTTCTACAGGGATAAGGAATCCTCTTAACAGATGGACAGAGTTCAGTCTGTCAGTGATTTGATTACATACAATTTAATGGTTTAACAGATGTGTAGAGGCTTTTGTAAGTATTTGCATGAGAAATTCATCAACATGGTAGCCTAGAAGTTATCCCGAAAACTTCTCAAAGTGATTTTTAAGAAGGTTGTGTTATTAATTTCAGCTACTATTAGTAATGCTTGCTTGTGTCACAACATCACAAGCAACAAGTTGGACTGTGTTTATGTCACATGTTTATCCAGCATCTTCACAGGCAAAGCTTGGCAAGAGAAGGCTGTCTTTGTTTCATGCTGCTCTGTGGAAGAGTATCCCTAAAGGGAGAAAGGAGCCAGTTCAGAAAGCTACCTATGGTTTGTTGAGAAGGAGCTCCTCAGGATACAAGACATTAAATCCTTGCTCCATTGAAATAAATTATAATATTTCCAGTGACAACAGTGCTGTCAGAATTTCACTCAAAATACTTTCTCATGCTTACAAAACCATGGTACATTCACTAGTATTTGCTAGTGAAATGGAAGTGCTTAGACCAGACTGGTGTCTTTCATGAACAGATGGTGAATGCTTTACTCCTGTGGGCCTTGTGTTACAACTTTTGCAACACACTGAAGAATAGAGTTTAACATCAGTAATTGCTGGAAATTTTGGTCGATGAGAAGCTTAAAATGAGCCAGCAGTGTGCGCTCGCAGCCCAGAAAGCCAACCGTATCCTGGGCTGCACCAAAAACAGCGTGACCAGGAGGTCGAAGGATGTGATTCTGACCCTCTACTCTGCTCTCAAGAGACCTCACTTGGAGTATTGTGTACAGTTCTGGTGTCCTCAACAACATGGAACATGTTGGAACTGTTGGAACAAATCCAGAGGAGGGCCACGAGGATGATCAGGGGACTGGAGCACCTTCCGTATGAGGATAGTCTGAGAAAGTTGGGGCTGTTCAGCCTGGAGAAGAGAAGGCTGCACGGAGACCTCATAGCAGCCTTCCAGTATCTGAA
>JANHGB010029118.1:0-18957 GCA_026283785.1 Coracopsis vasa | reverse complement strand
GGTTGCTCCAAGCCCCGTCCAACCTGGCCTTGAACACTGCCAGGGATGGGGCAGCCACAGCTTCTCTGGGCAACCTGCACCAGATTTCTTGTAGCCCCTTTAGGCACTGGAGCTGCTCTAAGGTCTCCTCTTAAGGAGCCTTCTCTTCTCCAGGCTGAACAATCCCAGCTCTCTCAGCCTGGCTCCAGAGCAGAGCTGCTCCAGCCCAAGTGCCCTACTTCAGCCCAGGTCCCTCACGGGCCACAGGAGATCTCGGCTCCAGTGCCTTGAGCACACCCTCGGCAAGGGCAGGGCAGTTTCTCACTGTTTCCCCCTGTTTCCCCTCACTCCCAGCAGCACTTTGCCCTTTCTTACACCTGTTTTCACTGACAGACCCAGCTGTGGCTGCAGGGGGACCATTAAGGAACCAACATGGGGCCACTACACAGCTCTCCTCACACAAGCAGCCCCACCACCAGCACCCAGGCATGGACACCCCATACTGCAAGTGCAATACAGGCTTTGAGAAGCCACACAAGAAGCTTTAGTCTCTCCAATGAGAGAATCTCAGACTGGAAGGGAAATTATAGCTGAATCCATCAGAACTTCCTCTGCACTCTTTGCTCTGAAGACCAGACTGCACCTGCATGGCTGTATATCCATGTAGGCTTGCAACAAGAGAGTTCCTCACACACACCCATCCCGGCTGCCCCCAATGCCAAGAGCTGGAAGAGGAGCTCATGCGGAAGCAACGTCTGTTTTGATGGGGAGCATGTGCAAATAATCACATGTGGGGCAATCTGTGCGAGGCAGCCCGCACCCCTGCTCCGCAGACCCCAAGTGGGGCTGCCGTTAATGAGCTCCCAGTCATGGCACATGAGAAACTGCACCAGTGCTTCGAGGAGAGGAGGCAGGACACCTGCCTGCTGCACATATGGCTGTGTTCCCCCAACAAAGGCAGGGAACAACATTCAGCCAAGGACAGAGCATGGAGGGATGTGGTTCAGGGAACACAGTGCCCTGGTTCCACCATTACTGGGAGAGCAAGAACAAGGCACAAGCTTCCAGCTGATTCCTTCTATCACTTAACACAAAGCACCCCAAGAAAGGCAGCATTCTACCCAGCACGCATCTCCAAGGGTGAGAAGCTGTCCTGTGGTACAACTGTCAAGATGCTAAGGGTTGGATAAGGGCTACATTGAAGAGGCAGGAAGTTGAAGCATGGATCAGAAATGCATGACTGCATAGAAAAGTCAGAGGTGTACCAAGACAAGTGACTCTCTTGTATCGTAAGGTGACGTGGTCCAGCACTAGAATGCAATCAGAAAGGGGCTCCCAGTCACATCCCTCCCCAGTTTGTAACCCTTGAACACGAGCATTACTGCATTTTGACATGACTCGGAACAGCTCACTACAGAGCAGGGATTAATCTGACTGCACATCTCACCCCGGATACAGCACAGTTTTTGCATCTCCAGGAAGGCTGGATTAATAGCAGCAGCCAGCAACATCACTGTCACAGTAAGTTAGTGCTTCTAAGAGAAGTCACAGGAAGAATAACCTCTGTGTTACAGAGGCTTACAAAATGGTTCAACCCAGGCAGTGTTCTAGCCCAGCAGTGACTCACCAGAAATGCTGACATGCTCCTTGTGCTGGAAAACACTGTGGAAGTCTCCCCTTGGCTAGCCCCGAACAGCCCTGCTGCAACCAGGCTGCCATCGGCACAACCTGGAAGGGCAGTTGTGCATTTTACCCTCAGCTTCTTCCCTCCTCAGGGATGCAATTTCCTACCTGCCTGGTGGCTTTGGATATTAACCCTGATGGAAGAAAGAGGCTGGGCCTCAGGGGGGTTTTGGGTACATATCTTTGAGAAGGGTGTACATTCTTTGACACCTTTCCCTTGTTCTGTAAAGGTCAGCCAGCACATGCCAGAGGGAACACTCACCTTTTGTAGTAATTAAAACAGAAAAAGGAGAGAAAGAAGTGTAGCACTCTCCATTGTTCGCCCGGTTCAGGTTCCAAAAGCTTTCAGGTTTCTTCCTCAGACACAAGAACCTTCTTTCCTTAAAACTTTTATTTTGGATAAGCTTAGCACCACAACTTTTGTTGTCTACAAAGTACTTGGGACACAGTCCTAGAGCTGCCTGTATATGATGGTTTTTCAAGCCTCAGAAATCAATGCAGGACACAAACGTCAACAAAGAGATTTTCAACAGCCAGACATCAAATCACCAGCTCCAGGAATCAGCACTCACACCCAGCAGCAACAGCACAGACTGGCTTGCTTGACTTGTTATTGTAATGTGGCTCATAAGGTCCCAAGAGAGGACATTCCACAACTTCCCAGCTCCAGCACATCATGTAGTAACCATTTCCACCTGGGTGGAAGGTGTGCTAACACCCCTAAACACACACTGATCCAGGCCATATTTAGGGAACTGCATGTAGGAATAACAAGAAGAGTCAGCTTTTCTTGTATCATCCTGCTAACAGCAGTACAATCACACAAGCCCATCCTGGATCTGTACAGGGACATACTTCAAAAGACAGGTAAATAAAACCTAGGGCAGAATGGGAGGAAAGAAGCAGAAAAACATATATACAGAGTGTTGCAAGTTAAACGAGCCATATTAGCACAGACATGGAGCTGCTCCTTCGTGCAATCCTCTCTTTCAATATGCTTATTTCCTTTTTTCCCATTTCCAAGTTAGCATCCTGGTACATGGCAGGAGATTTCCTCCCCTTCTCTGACTTGTAATTTTGAGTCTTATTTCAAGAGATGTGAAAGGGGAGAGGAGAGAAATAAATAAATAATAGATAAAAAGGCGACTTTTTCATCCACCAGATACAAGCCTCATTCCTTGTACAATCACTTTGCAGTATCCACGCTAACAGTACAGATTTCCTGTCCATGGCACTTTGACCTCAGGACCACAGCACAGGCCCATTCACACCCTTCACAACTCTCCTAGGGCAAGCAGATACTGCTTTGTCTTCTTGATCTGCAAAGTGCTTGGGTATTTCATTGCTATTTATTTTGGTAACAGTTAGGGCCCCTAATATGTGCTCAACCTGACTATAGATGCTCCGGCTGTAGCTCACTGTAACAAGAAGACACAAGTTTACATCTCCTGCATCCAGAGCAAGCAGCCGTCACTGCCTTTCTCTCTGCACAGAGATATGAATACACCCATGTACATGGGCATAGCCACGGACACCATTGCCAAGTCCTAAGGAAAAGCCAAAGACCACAACTTTGGGAGTCCTGCAGGGAGTGGTTGAGCGAGGGATTAGTAAACCAAACCCTGCTAAAACAAAGCCTCTCGGGAAACCCAATACTGCCTCTCATTCAAGACTCTTCATCACCTTCAAGGACAGGGCTGTGCTGGAAGCAGTTTGGTTGGTTCAGTTAAACCAGCTATTAAAATCATAGCCAGTTCCTTAAGCAATAGCTGAAAACAACTTCTAGCCAGCTCTGCTTCCCAGCCTGGCCACACCATTCCAGGGAGGGAGCTGAGCATCTGCCCTACCACAGCCTGGGAGCCCCATATCCCTAAGTTTCACACTTTAAGGGGAGCAGATGATTGAATGTCCATCTTTACAACCAGCCAGAAGGGACATGTCTTGCCTTCCACCCTTTCCAATGTGGCAAATTTCTCTGCTCTACTTTCTTCGGATGCAGCAGCTGTAGCTACTGATGTCCATGGCCACAGCTACACTCTGGGATATTTATCAGACTTTCACAAGCACCAACCAGCATTTACTAATGCATCACAGCAGAGATGTTGTCCAAGACTTGCAGATTCCTGTTTTTTTCACCCCCTCACCTCTGCATATTTTCCACTAAAGAACTCGTGCTGGATTAGCTCCTATAGGAAGCAGTAAGCCCAGTGCAGGAGACACGTATAGCTGAGCAACAAGTCATCAGCAGACTGATCCATGCAGTGGCCTTTGCACGAAACCACTCACTCCCAGTGAGCCAGCACTGGCCACATCTTCAAGTAAGGTGCTGCTGGAGATCATGCACCATTTATTGACCTCTGCATTAGCATCGAAGTCACCCACTGTAATTAAGCAAAGTAAGAACGCCTTGGGTTTGTGACTCGACAAGCTTTGGCAACCCTCTCCACGCCACAGCCCTGCTGCGGAAGGAGGGTTTTCTCCTGTGTGTGGCACCCAACAGGTTTGAAAAAACAGCTCCTTCAAAAGGGATGAGTTTCCCCATCACTGATCCAATACTCACTTTATGGTCCTACCTCTGGGTTGTTTTCCCCAAGTACAAAATGACAGAGTTGCAAATTTGACGTGAAATCATTTCAAACCCAATTACTAACACAGTCATTTTGGAAACCACAGGTTTCTGATATCCCATTTGTGTGAAGCTCTTTCACCTATTTTTTTCCCCTGTAAAAAAAAAAAAAAAAGAAAAAGAAAAAGAAAAGAAGTTTCTTCAGTTTTAATCTTGTAAAACACATTATGCAAATGTATGGGGTTTATGTAAGATGATGGCCTCTGGCCATATCACCCCTGGCCCCGGCTGTGATCTCCTTAGATCTCCCAGCCCCAACAGGCTGGGGCCTGCTGCACTGGCTGCGAGACCTTTGGAGCGAGCCAGGAGCTGCCAGAGCCGGGCAGTGATTCAGTAGGTGGCCCCCACTGCTGTGAGTCAGCACCCACGGGTGCCGGGCATGACCCACCCTCCACAGCAAGCCTAGGGCCCCATCGCACGGAGTTCAGAGCAGCCCTGCGAGCCCAAGGCCTCATGTGCACAGGGTTCAGAGCATCCCTGCATCCTGCACTGCCTGCTCATGGTGGCTCAGAGGGCAAAGTGCTTCCAAGGAGAGTGAAAACATCGATGTTTCAAAGAGAGCAGCAAAGGAGAACATCAACCCTGACCAACCCAAACGGCTGCTATTTGAAGCAATGCAAACACCTGATCATAGAGGAAAGTAGAAAGTAGAGCTTTCCCCCCCACACACCTCCACATCTTGAGTTACCTGGGAAAAATGAATGGAAAGGAAATCCCATAACTGATTTAACACATTTCTCTCACCCTTTTACCTAGCACCTAGCGACTCATTCTCATTTTCCCTTTCTGATGCAATTCACTGCCTTGAATACCTTACAGCAAATACGAAAAAAGGACTGATCTTAGCTACACTTCTGCTGCTTTTCAACACCACAATCACACAAGACCTGAAGAGTACCAGGCAGAGATCATTTTTACTTCAAACATTAACAAAGATCACTGATGAATCTGAATCCTTCCCCCAGTCTAGCAGTTTTTCTGGAGTGAATCCCTGGAAACACTCTCCACAGGGAAGCGAATAGGAGTGCCTCACAACGGCCTCGCCAGGATCTTATCAACTTTTTATCTTCCATCAAACAAAGCCACTAAGTACAGGCTTTTATTTACCAGACAATACAAAGATTCCCTACCATTGGAGCTAGAAAACAGTACTTGAGGCTTTTAAGGGGGGACCCTACTCTTTACATAGAAGCATGCATAATTTTTCTCCTCCTTTAACATTTCCACAACGACCTCATCCACATGCAGATGTACCCTGTCTGCAGTCACTGTACACACCGTTATCAGGAAGAAGAAACCTTACCTTTGCCGAAGAGAAGGTGCTGCCAAGTCCTAGGGAAGGAGCCACAACCCAAAACTGCTTAGAAAGAAGTGGCTCAAACCTCTGTCTGCTGCACTGCTGAAGCCAATCAGCCCAAACCCCAGCTGATCCCCCTCACTTCATCAAATGAGCTCATAGACTAATTCTTAAATGTGCTTCAGCTGTGGATTCTAGGAACTTGTGTGTGAGGTCTGGAAAACAGGAACCTCTGCAGTAAGGCAAAAATGGTAGCTCTAAGTAATGCCTCTGTCCACATTACATCTTTGCCTGAGTCACATTAACTGGTTACAGCCTAGTAAAAAGCTATAAATTTTTAACTTAATAAGACCTCAACTGTGAAAGAGCTTTTTCATCTTATGAGGAGAAGGCCAGAATCCATCTGCACTGATGTTTCCAATACTGTCCCCACTGGGGTTTCTTGTTTGAGGTTATAAAGAACCAGGGCCTTGTCCAATGTGCTTCTGAATATAGAAAATACCCAGATTTGGGCTTAAATGCCAAAGGTTACTCAGCTTTCGGTCTCCAATATAAGAACCCCCTGCTAAGAAGTTTGGTGGTTGTTGCTTTTTAGGACACATGAGGGTAGATGTCCAAATACTGGACAGTGGCTTCTGGCAGTTTAGGACCTGTGCTAGGTCTCACTGACACATTGAGCCATCCAGCTGCCTTTGCACCTACATGCACCTTGATCTGAGTGGTTTCCTGGCATCTCCAGCTTCTCTTGTGTTTTCTCTGGGTTTCACCACACCTTAGCCTTAAATACAGAGCATCATTTGGGGGTAATTAGAGATTCTTAATTAATTAGAGTTATAGATTTAAGGATTCAAAGCTTGACAAATGAGCTCAGGTAAATTTTGCTGCAAGAGCTGAAGAAAATTACTGGTCCCGGGTACGCGCCCTACCCCTCTCCTGGAGGTTAATTACAGTTTCTCTTGCAGAGCCAAAAACACATGTGCTTCCATCCCAGCTGCTCCAGCTCACAGTCCAGCACTCAGCTCAGCCTCAGTACCATCCTGACAAGCTGCACCACATGGCTACAGGTCTTTTCCTTCAGCCCTTGTATCTTCCTCAGGTCTGTGATCTTCCAGCAATAAGAAGAGGCGCAGCAGCCTGACACAATGTACAGGGCATCTTGCTACCTAACAAAGGCAAAAACTTATTAATTGCACTCAATATGCCCTAAAACCTGCACTGTTTATGTGGTTTGGGATTTTTTTTGTCTTTCTCTAGGGAGCTGATGTGGTGAAAAAGGGGAAGGACAGGATGAGGACCTGGCTCTCAACATGGGCACTGTCCTGTAAGAGGGCTGCAATCAAACACTTCCCTTCTCTCTGCTTCAGCATCCGTGTTTTATAACAAGGGAGCTGACATCATTTTAGCCCAGTTTCTGCTGTTACTGAAGAACTGTTTCAATTAACTAAAATGATTTTTAATTGCAGTGATCAGCTGAAGAACACTACCTTTCAGATCCTCTCTAACTACACTTCCCTTAGTTTCATGCCTTAATCTTAGAAATATAAACTCTAAAACTCACCTAAAAGATGACTTCTGTTATTTTGTTCATGGTTCAGAGTGAAATTTCTGCTATATTCAGGAATAAATGTCTGGGTTTTGTGGCAGAGAAAGCAAGTGACTGTATGGTTACATGTTTTCAATTATGGGTAAAACTGTAGATTAAATGGAATATTCAGGGAACATGTCATGGAACAGTAGTAGCCTGTGAGCAATGCCTTCACAAGAACCAGCTAAAAAGGGCTGTTCAGTCAAAAGAGAGGAAAAATGGAATAGCTGTAGCCAGCCCTTACACAACAATGGCACATGGAAACCAGCTGCAACATCCTTGTAGGACATTAGAGAATATCCAATGAATGCAAAATGGTAGCTGAAACCAGGAAAGCTTATATAACCCTGAGAAAGTGAAAATGAAAGAGGGAGAAGGCAGCAAATAATACACAGCAGAATATAACAATTTATTAGAGATATGGTTTCAGTGCAGGCCCTGTGTGATTTGGACAGTGCTGGTCATCCGTGCAGCTACGTTAACAATGTGATGTTAGGCAACAGCAATAGTCAGGCACTGTAGAAGCATTATGACAGACCACAATGGGTTTGGAAAACACAGATTTTGAAGGACATGGTTATCTCTGGCTGTGGCCGGGGTTTGAAACCATTCTCATTTGGATGGTTCCATATGCATCCTGTGGCTCACCACCAGGCCTGGGTCACCATCCCAACAGGACCCCAGAGTGCTCAGCAAATCAGGCTCTAGGTTCCCCATGCAAATCTGCAAATGCCAATGAACAGAAGCATATTACACTTCGAAGCTTGCTTTTTGTGAGAGGGATGCATCTTTGTCCCTAACCTCATGTTCTAACCTCATTGATCTTAAGGTCCTTTTCAAACCCTAACTATTCTATGTTCTTTTAGTGAAATAACAGTTTTGGAACAAAATCTTAACAGCACCCTATTTTTTTTTCTTAAATAATAAAGCTCTCATTGCAGAACATGCTCCAAAAGGCAGCCCAAGCCCACTGCCAGGGCCAAGGCTGCACACCATTAGGCCAAAATAACTACAAGGATACACCTAAATCTCTCATATGGAGGAAAAAAAATAGAGAATGGCCACAACTAATAAGCACAGCAGCCTATCACAGCGAGCTTGACCCATTTCAAGATGCATTGCTGGGTTAATTCATATTGCAAAAGTTTGAGGGAGCAGAGGAACAGACACCAGTCAGACTGCAGCCAAGAGACAAGGGGAGACGAGCTGTCTGTAAATAACAATGAAATGAGCAAAGAGCAAAGCAAAAACAGAGTCAAAGGTGAAGTTAACTGAAATCAGTTATTAAGAAGCTCATTCTTTTTCCTTGTTTTCTAATATATTACTAGTTTTGCATCATTATTTCTCTCTGAAGTTGGGAACACCGGGAAAAAACTATTTTTAAACTGAAAGCAACACTGCTGTGAAGTCAGATGATTGCATGAGCCAGGGTCTTGAATAGTCATCAGCTTTGCCATTAATAATTTGTACCCATTGGGTTGCCTGTCAGGTGATAAGATTCCAAAGGCCATGTCCTTAGCTGCCACGGGTGAAACGAAGCAGCATTCCTGCCTGCCATGGTTCCAGCAGTGCCAGGGGCAGACCCCAGCATCCTCCAATGGCCAGGCAAGAGATGGTCAACACATTTCCTTCTTCCATTTTTATACTGAGTGAAATGAATTCAGCTATTTTGTGGGCATGTATCAAATAACATCTTTGCAGAGGGGCAATACTTGAAATGGCCCATTTCAAATGCAGAATTTTTACTTTTAAATCCTAATAGCTTAAAGTAATTTTCCTTTGTATAAAGACCATACCCACTACTTTCCTTGGAGAAGGGCAAAGGACAAGATTGGACAGTCACTTTTAAAGGAAATGAAAAATGGAACTCTAGGAGTCTAACTTTAGAACTTTTAGCCAGCCCAGGAATAGCCTATGCAAAGGCAGTAAAAAGAATGAAAATTTGAGCATTAGGAAAAAGCAAACTGTGTGTTCTGATAACTTTGTGCATTTTAGATTTCCCATGAAGTTACTAAACCTAGCAACACTCTCTTTAAGTTTAATAATCTCAGATGACAGACAAGTTCAGGTCAGAGTTTTACTGTTCTCTTCAGTGAATGGGAGCAGAAGACATTGTTCTTGTTTCATATTAACAGAAAACGTTGTTCTTGTTTCATATTACTGACACAGCTTATAAGGTAGTCGAGCCTCAAAATAACGTACCATCTAAAATATACAGTAGAGGAAAAGCATTAAGGTAATGGAAACTCAACATTTCTAATGTTCCAAACATATAAAGGGAACCTGAGTCAGTACATTAGACAATTGAGTGGCTTTGCTTGAATGCACGCAGGAATAAATGGAAACATCCTTATTTCCTATCCCAAGGGGCAATTATTTCAGAGCCTGGTTTTATGCGTTAATAAAAAGCAAGATTCCATTGTCTGGTAGCTAAAATATCTTACTGTATATGCTGTATAAGCAGCACAGCAGCAGAAACGGGAAAACAACGCCAACAAAAACCAGAACTCTAGCATTACATTCTCTAAACAAGCTCTTCCCATACCTAGCATATTTCTATATATGCTATATATTTACATATATATAGTGTATATATATAACCAATAAAACCATATCATCAGAATGGTGTAATTCGTATATTTTAGAAGTTCTGGTAGACATCACATGTCCTGGCTGCGCTTGTGTCTACAGATGGTCCAAAGTGCTTATTTCTCAAATGCTACAACGAGCCTAACAAATGCAAAGACTGGAATTTCACACCTCTTTAGGAGAGAAGGGGACCGGATTGCAACTTGGAAAACTAGCTTCTCCCTGCTCACCACCGATATATTCATTCATTTCTTTGAGCTTCCCTTTCTTCCCCTGCACACCTTCAGTAGTTTGCCTTTATCCTTTAAAGCAAAAAAGGAGAACATAAGAATTTATAAACCACATCTTCAGAAACTGCACATATTGCCTCTCGTCCACGTCTGCAAAAGAAACACACTGCCACAACCTGAACCAAATTCTTACTCACAGTTGTTGTCCAGCATCACCATTCCTAATGTTTGCCCTAACCACACACCTGACAGATCTGGTACTCAAATGCCAAGGACAAGCTGAAGCCCAGGTTCATGGTCTTGCTTTTCTAGACAGCACCAGAAAAAAAGCAACCCACCTTTTCTCTTTAGGAAGGTTTGCTTGGCTTTTACATCCAAGACACTAAATGCCACCGAAAGCCTCAGATCCTGCCTCCCCACTACCACAGAGAGCACTTCGGGGACTTCCTACAAAATACCGTAAACTTCCCCAAATCAGCAAAATTGGGCTGAAACCAGATGAGAGACCCATCAGATCTCACACCCCGGGACTTTGCAAATATTTGTCATAGGAAACAATAAAGTCAGATTCATCAGAAAACAAAGCTGGCGAGATCAATCTTGCAGCTTGTGTTTAAGCTGCTTGTTTAAATAGGCAGCCTGCATGATAGTGACATCTTAAGAAAAAAAAGATTCTTGAAGATACATGTTTAATTGAAACCATCAGTTTTACTGGCAAACAGCTCCGTATTTCTGTTCTGTTAATCTGAACAAAGTGCTGCAATTATGATTCAATACATAATGTCCTCTAGTGCTGCTCGCCCCACATTCCCGAAGTATAGAA
Organism: Coracopsis vasa; assembly: GCA_026283785.1. Lineage (NCBI taxonomy): Eukaryota > Metazoa > Chordata > Aves > Psittaciformes > Psittacidae > Coracopsis > Coracopsis vasa. The sequence continues at coordinate 8,145 of JANHGB010029118.1, read as the reverse complement.
AGAAAAGAAAACTGGTTTCAGTTAACAAAACATTCCATGCTTCTATCCAGAATACTTTTATTATATGGTTATCATATACATCAGAATTATATTGGGAACATTTACAAATATGCAAAGAGAGTTCAGAACCTCCATTACTCACATACACACTAACTCACACACTCATTTTGCATGTCTAGTCAGTTACCAGGTGAATGATGCACAAAATTTCTGCTTTGCGAACATACACCTCAGATTAAATCTAATCTTCAGTGGCAAGAATTGAGATATTAAAAAGTCTTAAATACCCTGTATAACATACCTGTGCATAAACCTAAAGATATGTTTAGCTTACCCATTACCTTTGAAATACTTACCAAAATTAACATTTGAAACCCATTTATAAAAACAAAAAGTATTAAAAAGTTCACCATTATTTACAAATCCGATTAAATTACACATAAATAAATATTTACATTCAACACACTGCTCCCCTTAATACACATAAAGCCTCCCTGGAAATAGTTTTTGGCCTTAATAGGCAAAAAAAGAAAATAGTCAAAAAGAGATATGTGCCTATTCTTTCAAGCTCGCCCCCAGTTGAAAAACAATATAAATATGTCAATAAAGCTGCAATATCCTCAGACACAGAATTCCCTAAAAGCAGTTTCATTCTGAACTATTCCTTGTTTAAAAAACAGAATAAAATCAAGATAAGATTCACTGCAGCCAACATTACTGCAGCAATGAAGCCTGAATATTCCCATTAAAAACATCAGCATGTCAAATGCCATCAGGTAACTTTTAAGTTGAGCAGGATTTTAGTACTCGCCTATGGTAATGTGAAAATAAAGAGGAAAACAACACAAAAAAATAAACAACCCCCCACACAGAATAATCTTACTATTTTAGGTGTTTATAAAAAATTTTAATGTACATAAATCTATATATCATTGTTTAATACTGCTTTATTGTTACTGTTGCATTTAGAGAGAATAAACCCCTGAAATTGTATCAGATAACAAATAGGCTTCCATCTAAAAATCTGCATCTTAAAAACTATACATGAAGCTGGTCACCACTAGATACCTAGATGTGGAAAAGAAATCTAAATATATCTCTTTGTATATTTCCATCAAGACCCCTTTATAGCACCACTTTTACAGCAAAGGATTTCAAGACGCTTGTACCAAGTACTTATCTTCTGGTAATTGCTTCCACAGGTAAGGGATACTGCAGCTTTTAGAAAGACTTGTCTCATGGATCCAGGAGGAGTGATGATCCTGAATAAGATGATTTTTTTTCCACCCTTTTTCCCTCTTTTCTTTAAGAAAAAAAAAAAAAAAAAAGAAAGAAAAACACCAAAAAACCAAATCTCTACGTTCCCCCTGGCAAGAAGATCCCAGTCTGTGCTTAGGAGGAAGAGTTTAAAGTCTGGTTTCCCTCCTTTTACTTCCTGTGCTTATCCATTTTATCAATGGTTTTGTTGGTTTCTGCAGGGCTCTGGTCGCCAGCGTTCATGTATGTTTTGTCTGCTATTTTTAATGCTTCATTTAGGTAGTTCTGGACGGATGTCATGGCAGCACAGATGGCAGCGCTCCCAAAGCCATGCGTGATCAGGCTAAAATGAGTCAAACAGCCCTGGATGCCAGGGTCCAAGATGGGACTAGGTCTCGTGTTTCCAAGAGGAGTTCTGTCCTGAGTGAGGAGGTCTGTGAATTCCTTACAGATCTGCCTGCAAGACACAAAGCGATCACACTTTACACCACGGTGAGAATTTATGCAAAAGCAAATAAATAAAGAAAACCAACAGAAAAACCATATCAAGTATTTGGCAGTTCTGTGGGAATTAGAGAGGTTTCAGAAATTCATTACTCCATCAGCAGCAGTGTCTAAAATTAAAGCCTATTTATTAACACCAGTTCCTGATGAACCTGCTGTTATATTTATGTCACAAAGCCAACACAGACTCCGCAATATAATCTCTCCACCTCTGGTGTCTGGCTGGCTCTGTGTCATTTGCTCTAGATTTCAAGGGGGGAGTGGGAATTTAGGACTAGTTTCTATGAGAACATCCACAGCTGCAGTTAAATGATTTAGAAAGACTAAAGCAGCTCAATAGAATGTTCAAGTCAGTTATGCACACTACACATATACACCCTCTTTAAGAGAGACCTGGGCCCTGATCCTGCAAACACTAACACATATGCCTGGCAAAACATGAATGGTTAATAATGCTCAAGCATATGTTGTTTGCTGCTTGCAAATCTGTCCCCTTGATGGGATTTCACAGGAGCTGAGCAATCTTAACAGAATCACTTCATCAGATTTTGTCAATCACAAACGTCTTCCAAAAAAATTCTTGTTATTAGTGCCAATAACAAAACCAATAATGAAAATACTGGGAGCAGAAGGAGCAGGGCTCAGTAAAAAGAAAAATGTTCAAGCTATAGGAAAGTGAGATGCTATATAACTCAATTTCTGAGAAATATCCCTTTACATAGAATACATCTTGTAAAAGAAGGTCTCCTTCAAGAAGGCTGGATTAATTCAACAACAGGAGGAGTGTGTTTTGCATGCCTGATCCAAGCCCAAAGTCCGCGAAATTCAACAGTTTAGACCAGCTTTTCTCAGATCCTCTTGCAGAGCGAGGGTGCTTTCAAAAGCAAGGAATTACATCAACCCCAAAACAGACACCTCAGACCAGAAAGAACTGTGAGCTGAAGGCTTTGTTAAACCTCAGCCTGGGAAGGCAGCAAGCACGCCAGCCACTGGTTTAAGACAAGCATAACTCAACACAGATATTTCCTACCAGAGACCTGTCCAGTACATGGTTTATTTACAGTTACAAGTGTCCACAGAACAGCCATAACAGATCTTCTCTCCCTTACCCTTTCCTCTCCATCAAGGCTTGTACAAGGAATTTAGTTAAGCACAAGGACATTTCACATCTACCAAAGGTTGGCTTTCACTGAACTATAAAGAACTGCAGCCAAACGTCCCCAGAAAGGAACTACCCACAACTCTTAAGTGTCCAATGGGGGAAACCTGTGTGCTGCTGCTGCCAGAAGCAGTTGTGAGGACACAGGTCCTGAGCTTCCCTTGCATCCAGCATGCCCATCAGTAACTCTCCTTCGAGATGCCCTTCTGAACTGCACATATACAGAGTGGAGGGGTGAACCATCTCCTGCTCCCAGTCCTGACACTGCCTCGCTTTTCCGGGCAGCACCTCTCTCCAGGCCCTCCAACCTGGGACACATGGGGACAGTTTTCCTTTAGAGATGTAGCTAAAGACTTTTTCCTTAAGTATATAGGACTTTTTCCTTCAGTTTTTGCTACTGTTAAAAGAAATAAAAAGACAGAACTAGTCCAAACTGCTTTAGAGTTATCATACAGGGTTGTTATTATTATTACTGGTTCAGATAAAATAACTTGTCATAGTTCAATTCAAACCAAACCACACCACATAAAAAACATTCCCAGATTAAAGTTACACGTGAAAATGTACTATATTCGCCCAGTCACAGGTACTCATGATCAGACAAAAGCATCTTTAAAAAGAAGAAAAAAAGTCCAAGCCTCAAACTTACTTTGCAGCAAGAAGCATATTCTTCCTGTTTGCCATTTCATTACGGCCCATGTGTGGTCTAGTTAGATATTCGGCCACTGCTTTGGAAGGAAACTCTGTCTCACATACATAACCAAAGTCACGAGCAAGATGTACAGCTTCACCTGGTGTGGGCAAAAGGGAATGCTTATTAAGTTTAGAAACATCTATTTGTTATAAGGAGATCAGGGGAGTTAAGGGAAGCGCTGTGAATTTTTGAGGTATACTGCTGTTTTAGAAAGGGACATTGCTGTAACCACCATACCACTCCTTACCATTTTCTAATTGATAGATCAGTGTTTCTTTCTAAGTTTACATCAAGAAAAAAATATCTATATGGTGACCACTACAACAAAAAAATCATTTTCTTGTCTCTATAACTAGAAAGAAGAACTCTCACCTCTCTCCAGATCAACTCTGCAGCAAAGCCCAGAAGTCAGGCTAGATCACATTGTCCACCGAGATTTAAAAAACCTGGCAACCATATTCCATTTACGTAATAAAAGGTTTACCGGTTTAAAATCTTTTCTAAACACTAATAAGCATTTTCATATAGAAAATGAATTGAAACTGGTGTAACTAGAGCACTTTCTCTTTTTTCCATTAAGACAATGTGATCAGGCTTAAAAGAACAGATTGGCATGACCAGTGCATTACCTGTAAGGTACATGTGTACACATGCACACACATAAGCTCTCTTAAACTCAACTTACAAAGTTTTTAAATGGAAGCTGCTATATTATCTTAGCTAATGTAGAAGTGAAATAGCAGTAAGGTATCAGATAATTTTTCAACTTTTCAATTGCTGCTTCCATTCCTATTAAATTGTACCACTACCAGGAGCTGCTTTAAACAGAAACACAAAACAACCACACACATACATATACAGCCTTCAAGTCAGCTTAGCTGACAGAGGGTTCATGTAACATGGTACAGATTAAAGGGGCTCCAGTTTCTTATCAGGAAGTCAGAAGCTATAAATCTCACTTTATATGCTTGTTTATTAGAAAAGCTGCTGTGGACACCGCTGAGGTAGGGCCGGGTGCTAGAGTCAGCTGCCCAGACTCTTACAGTTTCTCAGTAAGGAACTAAACCCACTAATGTGACGAGTTTCACCCCTTTTGCCTGTCCCTACCCACAAAACCTGAAACAACCTACCCCCCTCCTCAAGAAACACAGACTGGACAAAGATGCATTTTGAACGTCTTGGCATGTAGGAGTTACTGCATCCCTGCCAGCATCCCTGCAATGCAGCCATGAGGAAGAGGAGCATCAGCTGAGTTTCTGGATGTAGGGATCTGAGGCCAAGGGCATAGCAACCAAATTTGAAAGGAGAAGAGGGGGAGAGGAGCCCCTCAGAAGCAACATCAGCTGTTAGTTGCTGCAGAGTCCCCATCATACTCACTTTAAAACAAACAAAACCCTCTCTATTTATTATGTTCATCAACTTTCTAGCCTTTCCATGCTTTGCCTAGAGGATAAAAGCTATACACAAGGGAAAAAGAGTTTATTTTTAAGACACATTCAAGACTGACCTTCCACCAAAGATGTCAATAGTGTCACATTTGCAGCTTTCCTTCTACCAGCGGGAAGATTCAAGCCAATTTTATCCAGTTTTTCCCTTAATGATCTGCCACCATTTTTAGATTTAGCTCTGCAATTAAAGAGAGAAAAAAACATCCTCATTTATCTTCAGGGAACACTTCTTTTTAAAGATGAGAAATTCCAGTTACTGACATTCAATAGGGTTCTACTTGGGAGGGAATAAAGACCAGGCTCTTTTCAAGTGACCTAGTTTTTAAATGCCCTACGACAAACCAGCCAGGATGAAATATAACAGAGGTCAAAATCAAAATGCTTCTAACTGCATCATCGAAGCAAACAGCTGTAGAACGATTACAAGCCAAATTAAGTGTATGCAAAAAAGGACATACAAAGTGTTCTTGTAACGATTAATCAAGACCATGAGATTTAATACAAAAATCATTCCGTGGGGAATGAGTTTGTCACAGGAATAAGAAAGCTCCATGAGCCATTTTGAGACAAAAATTCAACTTCAAACAGAGAACAAGAATTGCTGTCAGAGCTGTTAATAGCACTTCTCGAGAAGTAGCAGAAGTGCAAAGAAGTTTTATTTCCAAAGCCCATTAGGATTCAGTGTTGCTGGGCTTCTTAAAAATCAAATTCGCTACAAGGCTTTCTCAGCTCCTCGTTATGCTAATCCGGCTGCTCGCACAAGCACAAGGGAAATCACAGACAATAGACAGGATGGGGATGGCTGGGAGGGGAGTGGGAGCCTACCTACCTTCGGAGTACTCCTCCCAGCAAAGAGGCATTGAGACACTCAGGGGGCGAGAGCCGCCTCTGCACCTCTGCTACTGTCACTTTGTATTTCGATGTGGAGCTCAGGAGGGAAAGTCTGCCCGGAACCGAGCAAAATACTTCATTGGGGTTTATGACCACTCCAATTAGTCCATCCTTTTGGCAGGGAAGACTCAGAGCACTGTTTTTCGTTAAGGAAATGGGACCTGTGGGATGAGGAGGGAAAACAGGTATTTTATAAAAGGGAGAAACAGGAAGAGCCAAGTGAATTTCCTTTCTACAAAAAAAAGGGTCAGGAGAGAGATTTCGTTTTGTGCTAACTGCTCACACCACTGCCCCCCCCCCCCCCTCCCCAGCATTTATCTGCAGCACAGGGCTCGGCTGCAGCCAAAAGGTCCCCACAGCTAATCCCAAGCAGCTGTATTTTGCCACACTAAATTTCAAGGAGCTGCCGAACACAACTAAGAATACGTTTAAAAAACGCACAAACCCCCACGTCTCTGGAGCAGCACGCTGCAAGTTAGCAAATCCATGCTCATAGAAAGCCCGATTCAACTACAGACTCCAAATTAGCATCCTTCACTGCTGCCAAAAGCCCTCCCGAGCCGGGGCAGGGGGAAGCCTCCCAGCTCCTGCTGGGCTTCACCTTCCACCACGTACACGCGGATGTAAGAAACTGCCTTTGGAATTCAATCCCAACAAATTCGTAACAGACAGCACGGCGGAGAGAGGGATGGAGCCCAGAGGAGAACTGAAAGTAAAACGTTGCTCCTTAACGGCTTCAGCCTTTAAGTGAACAGGGACCAAAAAGGCTTGGCAAGAAGCGAGCCATACATCCAGCTTTTGCATCCCGGGTGGATTCACCCGTGAACCTGGCGGCAGCACCGATCCGAAAGGGTTAAAGAGCCGAGGTCGGCCCTGCTCCCCGGAGGGGGAAAGATTTTTCAGTGGTGCATCTGACAACGAAATTATTCTCCCATGAGCTAAAGGCAGCAATCAGCGCTCTGACAAACACTTCTGCTTTTCCTCAGCCAGGTTTTTGTTTGAAGTCTTCACAGGAAACTTCCACCGATTTTTTTTTCTTTTTTTTTTTTTTTTTTTTTAAGCACAAATTTGTTTAAAAACAAAAGCAGGGAAGGAAAAAAAAAATGAAAAAAGAAAAAACCCTAAATGGCTGCAAATGGAGTCAATGCGTCTTTCTCCTTCCTTAAAACCTCAGCTACAAAGCAATTTCGATTAAGGTAAAGCCGAGCAGGCTTATGCCAGCGATCTCTTTGCCTTCTTCAGTCTTGTGAAGAAGTTGAAAGGAAAAAAATAACAAAAGAAGAAAAAACGCTGTCTTCGAGTGCTGCAACAAAAAAAGCCCAACCAAAACCAAAACAACCCAAAGTCAGCCCCGTGTCCCTTTACACGCGTACTCCAGGGCAGCATTACATTTGATCCAAGGTCCTCGTTTCGATTAAGGCCTCACACAAGGGCAGGGGCTGTTCCGAGGGGGAAGACCAGGGTCTCCCCATCAGGGGTTTGTCCCCACCGGCACTTCCCTCGGATGGTGTTAGACAGAAAAATCCAGCGACTGCGAGAGCGCAATAAAAACTTCTCCTCCCTCCCGATCCGAAAGGATTTGTCTTTTGAAAGATAATAAGGCGTCAATTCACCGGTGCGTCATTAAACTTTTTAACTATTGACAAGGGAAAGTAAACTGCAGTGCCACCTTACTGACCTTTTCTAATGACTGTCTGGTCATGCATTAATAAGTGTTGATCTTCCACGTTCTGGAAAGAGAAAGGGGAGAAAGTTTCGCACCTTGAACAGCTGAGAGGAAAGGAGACGGGGGCTTTCGGGGGACACCCCCATCCCATGCGTCCCCACTTTCAGAGCAGACGAGGAGAAAAGGCGGGTTTCGCTCCAAGGACGGGGATAGGGCAGGTGAAGGTGCAGAAGGGGACGGTGCCCGGCTCCGCCGCAGGGCGTCCGGGCATCCCGGCAGCGCCCGTCCCGCGGGGTGGTGGGGGACACAGAACCCTTACCTGCACCTCCTCCATCTGGTGAGCCATGTCGTGCAGGCCCAGGTTATCGGCCAGCGCGGAGGCATCCAGCCCGTGCCCGTGGGGCAAGAGCAGCTCGGAGCGGCGGTACGTTTCCCTGCGGGCTCCGGCGGAGCCGCTCTCCAGCGCCGAGAGGTGCGGGACGAGGCCGGGGCGGCCGTGGGGGGCGAGGCCGGGCGGGTCCTGGCT
>JANHGB010029112.1:0-10338 GCA_026283785.1 Coracopsis vasa | reverse complement strand
CTCTAGTGGAAGGTGTCCCTGCCCATGGCAGGGGGCTGGAACTGGATGAGCTTTAAGGTCCCTTCCAACCCAAACCATTCCATGATTCTATAATTATTTTCTCATTGGAGATAATCAATCTTAGGTTTTAGACTCATGCCTTAAGTCATCATTGGTTTTCTTGTCATGCCTTTTTGGCCATGTGACACCAATGCTGTGTCTTTAACAAACCCAACACTTCCAGGTAACTGGTCCTTAGACTGAGGGGATCTCTGTTTGTATTGTTATGAACCATGGAAGTGGTTATTGAAAATACTTTGCAATTTGCAGCTACACTTTCTAGCCACTCTTTATAACATTCACTTACTAAAAATCTCAGACATCCATGGTTGCATTTCAAGGATGTCATGCTAGAAGCTACTAGGCACTATTGCAATGACAATTGCAAGGAGTGATCTGATGCAGTGTGGCTTTAAAACAAGAAAAAGTTCAGGATGATTCAGAACATTTAAATAGTGATTTGCAGGGTAAGAAACCTATCAACCACTTGGTATTCTCATCATGCCCAAGACACCTACTTGTTCAGTTCTTTCTGATCATTTACCGCAGCAAGACTGAGCCAAGTACTCAGACTGCAGAACTGCTGCTCTTACTTTAAACCAAGTGTGAATAAGGGGAAAATGAGGCTCTTTCCTCCAGTGGCATAATGCAGTCACTGAATCCACACAGCCCATCTCTTTCTCTTAATCATTAATGATTCTAGTATTCAGTTGTCCACTGCTTGCCCTGAGTGCTAACGAGTGACTTGCCCCCTCCAGAGTCTTTCACTTCAAATTGTCTCACATTTTTACCAGCTCTGACAGCTCAAGATAGAAGTGTCCACCCTGAACAAGATGGAAAACAGTAGAAAAACAAACCCCTTAAATTTCACATTGCAAACCAGGGAGAGCTGAACTTTAATTTTGATCTTCAACAGACAATATGATCCTCTTTATGAAAATAATTCGAATTTGTGAGTTTCAGTCATAGAAATGTTGTCCATAACATCATGAACAGGGAAAACATCATGAACAGGGAAAACATCCTTCCGTCTCCTAGGGAAACAATTTCTAACAAGTTCATTGCCACATCCCGTGGTATAAAACTGAGCCTTTAATCTGCAAAAGGCAGATTCCTGAAGGTGAGAAGATCCTTCAACTTCAAACTATTTTATGGTCATGCCCTTAAACAAGTGAAAACAAACAAAAACCTCCACCAAGGAACCAAACAAAACCAAGAGCAAAACAACCATCCCCTCAGTCATCCATGGCTGCTTGTTGCCTAAAACAGCAGAGAAATTGCTAAAGAACAGCTAACTCCGTAACATCACAGTGCCATTGAATCACCAGTGTTGTCATTGGAAACCAGCTCAGAGGCAGCTTTGGCTTATACAGCCTTGAGCATCATCTATCCCTCTTGCTTACATCTGTTGCCTATGACACCCAATAGTATCTATGCATCCATATCATGGGGCAGAAGGCCACATCGCTCCTCTGGGTCCCACAGTTTTCTAAATAAAAGGAGTAAGAAAAAATACCTCTCCACACTGATTTATTGCTTCTTCTCTTACACCAAATAAGCATCATCACCCCTTCCTTCACACCAGATTATGGGGGAACTGGCATCAGGCACTTGAAACAAAGGGCAAAGCTCAAGAGCTTGGTACTCCATAAACATGAAAGGGCCTTCCAGAGAAGAGGAGGCATCCCCTTCCTTCTAATGATTAATTGAAAAAGCTCCAAGGTAAGAAAAGGCAACTCCTATTACCCATCACACAGGCTTGGGTCTGTTTTAAAGGCTGGACAGCCTTCCAGGGTCACTTGTAACTGAGGGCTGCCAATTCCTCCCTGAGTTTTCAACATCCATAAAGAATGAGTCCTCAGTTTTCCAGTATCTGATATGGTACATAAAGGTCACCCTGCAGTGTAACACAGATCCAACGACACAAAACGTCTAGACTAAGGAAAACTGACAGCCTCCTCCATTTTAAATTTGTACCAGATGAAGTGAAACATCAAAGGAGCTCCTTTTAATGGGCTTTTTGGCATGTGGTCCTTTGTTCCTAACAAGTCAGCACCAGCTGCTATGGCCATAATGCCAAGTCAGTAACGTCCCTGGCCAGATTCTTGGCTGATGTAAATCAGTGTCACTCCTCTGAAGGAAGATATTCCTATTGGTTGACATCAGCTGAAGATTTGGCTTCTTGTGTTTGGCAGGTGCAAGCTGAAGTAAAATCTTCTGTGCTATATTTCACATTTCTCCTGTCTTCACTATCACTACTGTGTGATGCTGTACACATTCTCAGGCTGCAGAGTCAATTAGCATCAGCTGTAGCTACTCAAGTTTCTGTACAATAAATTCCATATTGTAAGGAATAGCTTTCGTCTAATTATACCTTGTTCATGTATATGTGTATATATATATTTCCCCCCCAGCACACACACTAATCTTGTACTCTGGGTTATTGCATGGAGACTTTTCCATAAGCAGAATAGGAGGTGAGAACACCAGATAGGCCACATTTATTCATCACAACATTTCAAATACTGTTTAATAATTGAAAGCAAACACTATTAATAGTGTAATAGTAATCTTAAGATTGCCTACATTAGCCTGTCCTGATAACCATGAGTATATATTAGTTTTAAGATAACCTACAAATATTTTCTTGCTATACAAATGTCTCACATACCAGGAGCTTTTCAATGTGTATTTAAAACAAAGCCATTTTTTTTCCATTGCAGGTAATAGCATATTGAAATCCCACAGCACCAGCTGTTCTGATTTTACTCCAGTACAAGTGCACATATATATACACATGCACACTGCATAAAAAATTAAAATAGCTCTTGAAACAAATGAAAATCTAGCTTTACCCCTTAGAAATCGTGCTGGTGGCTTCAACACTTGATAATAAAACTCCTGTTAAGAAGGAAAGAGAGCCTGTGGTCATCTGGGGCCATTCAACACCCTACAAGACCATATCCCATCTCAGTTTTCTCCATTCACTGTCTTGGGTTGTTTTGATTAAGTAAATTATGTTTTCAAATCACGGACTGCTCTCTCTGGGAAAAAGCATAAGTAAAGACAATACCAGCTCTCTGATCTGTCTCGTTCACGGGTTTAAATGTGGTCTTCCCCTTCTTGAAAGTTCATTCCTGAATTCTGTAGGAGAATAGATGTCAGCAGTGCAGCTCCCTCCCTAGACACCCCCTGTACTGGGTCTGGTTCCCAGTGCCCACAGTCGCAGCCATCACCATTGTGTCACATTCACCTTCCACTGCTGACTCACGCATACCTCATAATCCTGACTTCCATACTGGTGAGTCGTTTACATAGGAGTACGATTAGCAAGATGCCTTTTGTCACCTTCCCCTGCCTGCCTTGTGCATCCTCCACATCTTCTGTATCTCAACATAGGGCTGCAGCTGCCAGCACAGCACCTACCATCCAAACTGGAGTTACATTTCTTTCCACCTCAGCTGTTCTTCCTTAATAACTCAGCACAGCTGTTTTGGGTATCACAACAAAAAAAGAGCAACCTAAAAGTGTAGATGTTATACAAGATGAAGCATTAGCAGAAGTTACTTCAGTTTATAAGATAGCTGAGGTTTCTGAAGGCACTCAGGCATCAAGACTTTTACGATTATCTAAGCTTAAACGGATAAATGTAGGTGTTGGCATTTATAATCTTTCACAGCAAAGTGATGATATTGTTTAATCAAAAGGTCAAAATGAATTAAATGTTGCTCCATTTTCTTCTCTTTGCCCTCTTTTAATAATTCAGCATAGAGCCCAGTAGGTAACAGATTGTAAAAGATGGATGGAAAACTAGATATTCATGTGGAATATATTCATTAAAAGGCAGGTGAGAAATTAAGATAAATTATGTTCTTGTCTTCAGCAGAAACAAGACTAATCTGTTCATTTTTAACTTCCCTTGTATTTATGAGACATCAGCTACAGACAGTAAAGGAAATTGCAGCATTCACTTAAAAGCAACGTTAGCAAGTTCTGACAGCTTGTTAAAAGCCATGACCAAAGGTAGGGTGAGGCACATCAATCACCCGTGACAAGGACCTCATGGAGCTTGGCCCAGGCTTACCCTTAGTCATATCTCTGAGGTGGGTTGTCTGGCTCTCTGTGGGCCATTTCACATTAATGGCACACATTCGTTAAGCTGTCCAAGTGATTTAAATGCTAGCCACTCACTACAATGAAATGCCAGTAGGTCCTACAACTATGTCCTCCTGCAGTTCAAGTCTGACTTCACATGTAACATGGATTTTCCAGCACTTACAGTCCAAATTCTTGCCAGATAATGGCAGTAAAGTACCCAAACTATTGGAGCCCATAGAAGATACAGTCCATAAGGGTGAAATCACAAAATCATATTCCATCCTTCAGATGCTATAGCATGAAACAAGGCTTTGAACTCCAAGTCTGGGAGATTTGGATGCCTAAGTATAGCAACCATCTATGAACGTAGCCCAGGATTTACATTCCATTAATATTCCTAAAATATCCTTTTCATATGTGGTACAGTGTGGAAATACATACCTCTGGAAACTATGGGGACCAACCTCCTACTGACAGCAGGACCTTAGATTAGGTTACCCAGGCCCATGCAAAGCCGAGTCTTGAATACTTGGATTTGAACATGAACTAGTACAAGCAGCACTCTAAGTAGAGACATGATTACTTTAGTGAAATCACATGAAAAGATAGAAAAAAGACACTTCAAAGAGGCCATGACTCAATTGGCCCTATAGGAAACTACAAACATGGCCCAGGTATTTGTAAAGCAGATAGGTATTTGGGTGCTCATTCCACTTCAGATCCTAATAAGGCAGCCTATACATACTGGAAACTACATTTACAGACTTCATACAGAAAAATCTGGCCTTGAAAGTAACTTTTCTTTTTACTTTTCTACCATGGTGATGTTATTACCATTTGTATTACTGCTGGCAGGAGGCTATTGCCTACAGCTGCAAACTAATAGAAACTCCAACTTTCTGGGTCATCAGAAACGGGACAGACAAAACGCTCTCTGTGCCTTCGTCTGTAAGATAACTATCATAAACTATTAACACCATGCCAGAAGTTGTTCACTGCCCCTTCTTCACTGGTCCTTCTTTTTAAACATCTCAGCTCACAAACATTTAATTGCATTAAGATAGAGCAAACCAAAGCTCAAGGTGAATGGATTTGAGCTAGTAAACACTGGAGGAAAAAACACCTGTAATAATTGGGAATCTGTAATGGTGTAAAAGGCTTTGCTGATGGGGCAGTTATTTCGCTGTGCTGATAAAACAGCATCTTGCAGCACAGGCATTGTAATTTTGAGCTGTATGCACAGAAGTGCCACATCCAAAAGCAGGGAGGCCACAGGGTCCCATTATAGCTATCTTTGGATATTTAAAACTAGTCCAAGAAAAAAATACACATGCTGTAGGATTGTGCCAGATTCGCACCAGAACGGAATATTGGACCTAAGAGATCACTTCTCTCACCCACCTCCCCCATTTTTGGAGCTAAATAGAACTCCCTTTATCATTTTCTCCCATGTTAAATTAATACCAACTGCTTTTTATTTTAAAGAGCAGTATGGATGTCTCCTATATTTCACTAGTTTTCTTATGATTTGTCACATTCATGGGTGACAGCAATGCAAGAGCCCATTACTTTGGGGATCCTGGTGAGAAAGGCTGCTGTTTTGAAGCATTATTCTGGCTGTTTATACAAATGTCACACAGGAAAGTTGTAGTAAGCTGATAAATACCTTCTTATATATTACAAAGGGTCTGATGGAGAGAAATATAGACCTTTACATTCTACATTATTGCTTACACAAAAGGTGGAAGCAGTTAAAAAGGTAACACTTCCCATGTTTACTTACACCTGTATTCTTGGGTACACAAAAGGTGGAAGTGACTTTTTCAAATCCCACTATTTCTCAGCTGGTTATCTCACTTATTTCCTCTTTTCAGTACAACTGTGCAACCATGAGCTCTGTCTTATTTCACTTTCTAATTACTTCTGGTAAAAGTGATTCTTTCATGGCCACCACAAAGGAAGGTTCAATATTATTCTAATCCTTGTTTCTGTGGTTTAGCACAGAAAGAACTTAAAGGGTGTTGATCAAAGCCTTGAATACACAGTACTTCCTAGGGAAACTTCAGGAGGACATTGTTACTTGAAATCATGATGAAGTCCAAAGCTGAAACGCTTCATTTTGCTTGTGTCAGTCAGTGGAAGGTCCTCACCAACCTTTGCCCCTTCATATTTCTCCCCTCAGCTCTTTAGCACTGGTTAACATCTTCTCTCTCCTGCTCCTTACTGTGCCATCTCTACTTCAACAACAGAAAACCTGAATCACACGTATTTTATCTCAGGCTTTTTTCACCCTGCAGACCCATGCAGTTTTGATTTAAGCGCCTGACACTGGAATTCCTGACACTGCTGGTTCCTCAGTGGAAAATCCAGTCTCTGCAGATAATTTCTTAAAGAAAGCCTCAGAATAAAGCAGTGCCTTCTCACTGTCTGCACCTTGGTAGCTGCAAGAGCAGTCCCATCCATCTCTAGCACAGAGTGCAGCATTAAAAGCAAGGTGCAAAGGGATGATGCAGCTCAGGTTTTGTACCTTGTCCAGCCCATAAGACAGCATGTAGTTTCTCACCTTTCTCTTTTTCCATTTACACACTGGGAAGATGAAGGTATAAATGAATCTGAGGAAGTCGCTTATGCTCATATATTGACCATTACCTCAAAAAGGCCATATAAGAACAGGGCAATTGCAATTAAGCTTAGCTTAAGATCGTGGGATATATGGGAGTTAAGTTTTAACCTTAGTGCTCTTGTTAAAAACCAGACTAACTCACTGACATTCTTCCCATCCACACTCCCTTCCTGGAGAGTCAATAAACTCAGCTGTGGTTATCCAGGTGCACTGTGAAATAGCTGCTACAGCCCAGTGCAGCAGAAGCTGCATCACTCTGGGCATGAACCTGTCCCCATGGTATCTTTCCCTTCCCTGAGAAGCAGCGTTGCAAAGAGAATTTGGAGATGCCTGAAACAAAGATGTTAAAGATTTGCAAGCCATTTACCTGGAGCCACTCATTATAAAAGCCTGGGCTCATTACTACAGCCTTCTAAATAAAAGCAGAAACCAAGATCATTTTTAATTGCAAGGAGCACAAAACCAAGCTCGGTGCAGCCATCTCTGTCTTAATCTCACACATTGAATTTCAGCTTTTATATAAAGAAAGACCTGATTATTTTCAGGGGCTAAGCACTTGTGTGTTGCAAGGAGAAAAAATATAAATAGCTAAAAATAGAGGTTTAATGCAGGAAACACAGGCAGAGCTTTCTGTATCATCTGATGAGCAGCCAGCATCACATCACTAGCATGGCAAATATACTCGTGGTTGTCCTGGAACTGAAAACGTCTGGCTTGTGCTCTGACTCACTGTGCCTTTGCAGCAGCAGAGGATTACTGTTATCTGCTCACATAAAACCATCGTGGTGGGTCTGTTCCAGCCTGAACTTCTGCTCCACCAGACTGAGGTTTATGGAAATTACTTACCTGCTTCATCACTTGAATTAGGAAGCTGGAGAGAAAATGTAGTGGGATAGCTGTCAGACTGCTTACCATCATGTTTCTTTGCTGTTACTACGTTATTAGGTCCTCTGGGTGTATCCACAAATGCTGGAAGCTCAGAGACAAAGACACTTTGTACAGGGTATTTACTACTCAAATAGCCTCCTCCATTTGTTTTCTCTTTATTAATTACATTGTTTTCTGTTAAGTCTGCACTCAAGTTTGAGCTGAGTGGAGTTTTGCTTTCTCCTAGGAGCTTCGTTTGAAATATCTCCTCAATTGGCTCTCCATTAGCTATGCCATCTACTCCATCTGCTGTTAATCTAGACAAACTGCAATTTATATTGAGGGATAATGCTGATCTATGAATTTTTTGGCATTTAATTTGAGGTTGGTCAATGCACACATTGAGAGACTTGTCTAAATAATAGATGGTATTTGGACACCACTGAGAAACCTGAAGGTGGACACATGAGATGAATGAAGGTGGTGCTTTCTGTCTTCCATCACTGCTTTGAAGACCCACACTGTCCTTGTTCCCAGAGTCCAAAAGCTGCTTTGGTGGCTCTTTACTGACTTGTGAGCAAGACTCAGACATCTTTAATGGAGAGCCATGTTGCTTTGTGTGTCCATGTGGAGGCCAGAAATGGAGGGACTCTGCAGGGACTTTGCTTGAGGTGGGGGAAACGGCATTGGGCTCTTGTACTGCCCCAGATCCATGTGCTGGGCCACTGAAGCCTGCAGCAACGCGCCTGGCTGTAATAGTTATAGAGGCAAACCCTTTCTGCTGGTTTGGACACTGTTGTTTCTCTGTGATGGGAGATTCCAATGGAGATGTGGCGTCATCCAAAGATGCCTGAATTTCTATTCTGCTGGGAAGCACCATAAATGCTCTCTTAATGTTGACTGCATCATGTTTAGCCAAAGCCTGCTTTGTGTAATAAACACTGGGCTGGCGGACCATGGACAGCATAGGCAAAATGGTCCAGTTTTCTTTTGATTTATTCTCATCAATCATCTGTGAAATGACTATTGGTGAAATAGTTGCATTTTGTGATGACAGAGATTCCTGCAAATGAAAAGATTCAAATTATCAACATAATCCATCATAATGTATGTAACAGTTCCTCATCTACCATCTATCACACCAGACAGTTCTGGTCGAGATATCTTGTTGACTTTCTATTCATACTAACTTTTTGTCATTTAAAAACACACACTCTTGAAATCAGCTCTGAATTGTCTGGAAGAATTCAATGAAAACCTTATTAGTCTGGTAGAAAAGAAATCAACATGAAAAATGTGTATTCTATACTATTGTTTTCAACATTTAACCCACCTTTGCAGTTAGGATTTGTGGCTGCTCTATTTGTTTAAAAATGGACATGTCAAAGGCAATTGCCAACTCCAGGGTCTCAACTGCTCTTTCATGATCATCTGCTGGAAATTAAAATGCATTTAAATATATTATGGCTTATTAGCCTGAAGGTCCATGTGTGCCATCAGATGGTGCAGAGGACATACAGGCACCAGGAACGTTACTTCCCTACAACCTCACCAGTTATAAGCATGGAAAAACTTCTCCATAAGCACTACCTGTAAGTGGAATAGCTACCTCCAAGGGCTCCAGATACTATTTTAATTCATTAGTTCCCTCTTGCTTATGATTACCTGGTGGCACCTATCAATGATGTAAATCCACACATGTCCAAGATTGATTGACACTGGCCTGGATTCATTTTTCCAACCATGACAGTAAGCATTTATCTTGATAGAGTGCACGTTATTTCACTCAATGTGACAAAGGAGATGCTCTTATATTAAAGCTATCAGACAAAGAGGAAACCTGAGTTTAAAATCTCCTGCTATTATTAGCCACACTGGTCACAAAAGTCACATGCAATAAAGCATCTGCCCTAATCTCACGGCTGCTGTAAATTGGCTGATTTGATTGTTCCTGCCCTGTGTTCCTAGATCTCTTGATCCTAACAGAAAAAAAACCCATTGAATTGGCATGCAAAATCTGAGGATTAGCTTCATAATGAAAGCTCATCCAAGTTCATTTGAGGTTTAGGTGCTTTTTGCTAGCTGCGCTGCTCCTATTTGTTATGAATTCATCTCGATCATGCCTGGGTGTCTATCATCTGATAATCAACGCCAGCACTTGACAAGTGTTTCATAAAACATAATATTCTTCTTCCTGAAGGAAGACTCTGTGAGTGACAGGACTGTGACCTCCCAGGTGCCAGAGGTGGGACACTGCATCAAAGCCCATGGGGAAAACCATTCTTGTGCTCCTGTCCTCCATGCATGGAAACAGCACAGAAAATAGGCTCCTTTGTCAGTTGGGAAGGATGAGTTGGGAACCCAAATAGGCAGAGGTAGATCAAGAGTTTATTAATGAGGTGAAATGCCAAGTAAATTTTATCAGCTGTTTAAACCAGCTGCCTGTGCTTTTGACAATTCAATAATTCCACAGCCCCAGGGAAAGCATTTTCTTCCTTCTTTCTTTCTTTCATGGCTCCTAACAACATTTGCCTCTTATTTTTCAGCACCGCATTTACCTCTACCTATGGGTTTAAGACCTTTGCATGCCTTCCAAAACTCTTAACTTCCCCGAGATTTCTACAGGGCACCAAAGAAGAATGTTCCTTGGAATACTTTATTCTGGAAGCATCTCTCATGCTTCAGTAGTTAATTTGACATTTACTTATTTT
>JANHGB010029109.1:0-19901 GCA_026283785.1 Coracopsis vasa | reverse complement strand
AGAAATAAAGGTCTCTGCACACATAGAATATCCATTAACTGTTTCCTTCCACACTCATTAGTTTTACTTTACAGTAACTGCATTAACATAAACAGAATTACTTCTAATTTAAGCCTGTAGGTTATGCAGTAAAATCTCACTTCATCCCAGTAAACACAGTGATGTACCTTTATTTCACATGTGGCATATCATAATGAGGCAGATTTTGCAGACTTTCTGAGACTCTCTTGCTCTCATATCCACAACTCATGGACAACAGTGCCCTATTAAAATTAGAAAAGTTGTATCTATAAAAAGCACTTGAAGCAAAACTTCAAGTAAATGAACCTCAAAGACTTTTATAAAAATTAACAGTCTTTGAAAAAGCAAAAAATATTTATGCATCACAGCAACAGAGCCTGGAACTAACTGGTTAGGCAGGTTGTGGCTGATGTGTACAAGAAAACTGAAAAACCCTTGCGCAAGTCATGTCTCAGTATGCAAGAACAGCATGTAGTGGCCCTGTGTCAATGGGGACCTTTAAACATGACCCAAATGCAAACCACTGCAGGTCATCCAGTCCTCCAGGCGTGGGATGATGCTAGACTGTAAGGCACAGCTTTGTATTGAGCACACATCATTCTAAGAAAGAAGTGAAGGTAAATATAATAAATAAAACTGCAGAGTCATTAAAAGCTATTTAAAAGCATACAGGATTATTCAAACCAAATTCCCTTCAACTCACTGGGAGATGGTATCTTATTTCTTGCTTAGGGTAAAAAGCAGTGGCTTCTTTCAGTCAGTTACTGGCAGAACAAATAGTTATCTCTCAGATTATATTGTTATGGAAACACATTATTTTAAAGTTTGGTTTCATAAAACAAGTGCCCAGGGAAAGGTTAAGCTCTTCTCATCCTCCCTGCTTTCCACCAGCTAGGTACTGTCCCCTCATTTCCACTAGCAGAATGGCCTGTGTGGCTGTGCTGTGTGTTGAGCACAAGGCACAATGTGTGAAAACCCGGTGATAGTTCTCACCATATGATCAACAGCGCAACCACAGAACCAGTAGTGGGATAACAATCTGGAGACAGCACTGCAGAATCGCTATACAGGGAATTTTTGCCATTGTCCACTAATTCACCCCAACAAACCACTTGGTGCCACTGTGTTTAATGGGGAGAACATGAATCAACAGGCAAAGACAACTAATTTTTAGATTTAAAAGGAAACTGCAAGCAAACTTTGTTGTTTGTTTTTTTTTTTCTCTTTTCCCTTAAATTCTCTTCCTGTACCAGCTGCCAAGAAATCCTTCTTTTTGACTAAAAAGCTTCAAAATATTTGTGTCCTCAGTTTACACCTCCTTCCTGAGACAGTCTCTCAGTGAAGAGGCATCTTGTTACTAATTTCTACTTAATATTAAAACCAATGTGAAAATACCTCAGGCAACAAACGGAAGTGATACATGAAGCAAACCACAGGAACCCAACAATGTCTACCAGACAGTTTTATCTGTAAGATTGATTTTCTTCTTTCATTTCTGGTGCAATTCAAGTTGGCAACAGTATACAGAAGAAGTTTAGAAAAATTGCATTCACTTTTTAGAGAAGAACACAGTGTTGTGTTGGACACACTTTTTTGCCATTTTGTCTACACATAGCAAGTACAACCAAGTATGACCAAGTAAAGAGAAAATAAATCATTGCTTTTAAAAGGGAAAAGAAATAGGGAAAGGCCATTAGAATACAGTCTAATTAGGTACAGTCTAATTTTTAATTGCAAGCACTCTATTTTTAGTATTTACATGAAGATAAGGTAATCCTAATTTTCTATATTTAAAATACAGACTTTCTATATATTCATTTTAGTCCAATCTTTATTTAAACAATCTCCTTGCTTTGGGTATGATGTGTGTGCCTATTGAAAGAAAATGTAACTGTTGGGGTTGCCATGACCTTCAAAACCCTGTTTTGAACCATTCTGAATGCTTCATAGTTTACATGAGAAAAAGATCTTTAGAAAAGAAATAAACTGTGAAAATCTGTTAGGGAGATATTTCTGAGCACCAAGAACTGAAAAGAGAACTTCAAATTTATCAGACTGATACTAAGAATGTGATAGGGTTTCCCAGAACAGAGTATCTGTGTCTGAAAATATTAGAGCAATGTCTTTGATATAGAATGATACTCCCATAATAAAATGAGCACTTGCTGAAATTAAGATCCAAAACTACAAACTTAAAGGAATGCAAAAATATTTGGATAAATAGTCTTCAGTTTATACAAAGCTTGGGTACAGCAGAAATAAGAGATAGTATTATGTGAACTATGACAAGGATAAGTTAAATTACTCCATCTTATGTATTTATGCTGCAAAATATGATTATCTTAGAAAAAAGCTATAAACCTCAAAATTGTATTGATGAGTAACAATATTCAATACTGGCACATGCAAAAAACCAAACCCCAAACCAAGCTCATTGTGCTATTTCAGACACACCGAAGAAATGCTCAGTTGCTAAGATGAATATTTTGCAGAAATACAAATCAGCAAATAACTGAAACATAATTGCCCAACATACAGGGAAGTGCCAACATTTGAACCTGAAAAAAGAAGTGATACTATTGGAGAGGTAAGACAGAAAGACATTGAAAATTGTACATGTTCACTTACAACAGCCAGGGTTTTAAAGTTGGGCTAGACGAACTACTAGAGAATAGGCTATTGACGGTGAAATAATAAAAATTCTACTAAATTTCTTTACTGATGCACATACAGGCAGTACGTGACACATACCGGCCTCAGATCTGAGGTAGCTCCTGAAGGAAGGGCTTACAAATTACTTCCATCTGTCTGTTCACTGGCATTTTAGATATAAAGTGAGGAAAAACATATCTCGAACTAAACCCAGTGTTGTATGACTGAATGGAAACATAACCAAGAGGAACTGAGTTGTGGCAATAATTAGTGTTTGAGAAAGTTAATAAGAATGAATATTGATACTTTGTATATTCCGTTCTCTTCAATGAAGAACTGGAACTGGGACACAGCTATGCAAATTTAGGTTTATTCCCACCAAAAGAAGTACTCAATGCTTTTTGCAATGTATTGTTAATATTTTTAAATATATGAGGAAAATCTGGTTTTAATCTGTTAAGGTTTCCCAGCAACATTTTTTCCTTCTCCTAAGTTTTTTTTCCTTAAGGATATTGGTGACCGCTGATTACAAAAAGGAATGCAGTAACTGCTATAGGTTTTAGAAATACAGTGTACTGCCAATCCCAAATTCCCCATCTCATGTTTTGTGCTGACTCTAACAGTTATAAATTTCCCCCCTTCCTATTTTTTTCAACTATAAACTTGTGTGTTATGTTTAAAAAAACCCAAACCAACACATCAGTATTTTCAAATTTAGGATGCCATCTTTGTCCCTGATCGAAACCAGCCAGCAACTGCAAAGATTCACCATGACAACTAAGAGTAAAGCAATTTAAAAATTTCATTACATTCTTTTATTTGAAGGTTAAAAAATGCTGCTGTAATTTTCAGTACTGTCTCTTTCCTTTCAAATTCTTCAGCAAAACAGAAAAAGCTGTAAATTCCTGAATACGGATGTGTTTTTTGACTCACAGAAGCAGTATTTCCATCAGTGGTTCAGGAATAAATAAAATAACTTCAACATAGCCCTTCCATAAATAACACAGTAAAACAGAAAGCATCAAGAAACCTGTATTAACAACATGAAAGCTATTAAAAATAAGGATGACTGTGGAACATGTAGAGCTACAGAATGGTACCAGGTAAGACGTAGTAACAGGTGATAATGTACAAAGGGTTGGGATTCACACACACACACACACACACACACACACACACACACACACCTGGGTTAACAAAATCGATAAACTGTGTGCTAAGGTATGCATGCATGTGGCTACTGCTCACCTGTGGAAAAGGGAGGAAAAGGAATAAAGGAATATGAGCTAAAGCAAATACTGTGATCAGAGCTGTTCAGGGGCACCCTAGGATGCAGCCCTGCACCCGATCATAAAGCCTGGAAAAGAAGAATCTATGTGTTCATGCTCTGATCATACATGTGCCTGACTGCCTTCTGTGGTGAAGACTTGGGGTGCTCTCTCTGGCATTGCTGAAAAACTACCAGAATGGGTGGACTGGATATCCTGAAATTCTCACACTGTATGAAGGTGGAGGACCTAGAGATGAAGCATGGTATAAGTACCATACTAGATTCAAGTGCCTGCACGTGCCATAATGATGCTTTCAGTTTTGTTTCTTGCTCTTTTCTGAATAATTGCTAAAGTCGTATATGCTGCTTCAGCTGATACTGAGCACTAAGCTAATATTTTCATTTGCAAGCCCTGTTTAAAGATCAGTGATGAAGATAATAGTACTAAGGCAGTCATGTAACTTCAGAGGTGCTTCACCTAAGGCTTAGTCAGGGATGGTAAGGAGAGGATTTCCTAAGATTCAAGGGGACAGTGCTACCTGCCTTGTCAGGACCTTGGAAAGCATGTCCTATAAAATAAGACCCCAGTGGGTCTACTGAAGGTGATGATGACTGGCACCTTTATTATGGTTTGATGAAAAATGCTCAGAAGCTTAAGATATGACAAACAGGTATCTAAAGGATGCCTTCAGTAAAGGTGCTGCTATCTGGAAGACAAATAAAAACGATGCCTGTAAAAAGAAACACAAAGAAGCAAAGTGTCCTAACAAAATAAGGACATGAATTGGTGACTGAAATGCTATGTACCTATCGCATGACATACTGAGCAAGGAAAGATAGCTCAGACTCTGTAGTTCTTGTGAAAAAAAGCTTCACTTTCATCCAGTAACACATATACACAGTAATGCGGAAAATGTGAACTTTCCAACATTTGTACATGATATTTCTCACAATCAATTTATAATTGCAGAAAGCAGAACATTTCACAGCTTGATGTCTTCCAAGGAACATCATGCTGTTCCTTTAATACTGTTCAACAAGATAACATCAACATGCAGCATAAGATCATTACCTAAATGCAGACAAACATTAAATATTTTCAGATGATTCTGAAATAACTAAAAAAAAAAATATTAAACTAAGACCCATGTTACAAACAACAGGGTTTCTTTTCAATGTTCTTGATTTCCATCTTTTTTAGACAATACTTTCTTTGTTTTGCTCTGAATCATAGCAAGAAGACATCTCCAAAACTTGTACTGCATGGCTGCTGTATATACTGTCTGAACCATCATAACTTGGCAACTCATCACTTGCTAGGAGTCAGCCCTACAAATAATTCTGACTCTAAGTTCTACTTAGAGTGATTGCAGAGCCAAGAGCACTCAATGAACCAGCAAAGTTGGCATGAAAACACATTGCCTTTTCTCTGATCTTGTTTAGAATACATGAAATAAGAGAACAAAAAATTATATACATCCATTTGAGGCGGCTTTTTTTTTTAAAGCCTATCTGAATGTCATCTTCAATCACATTTTATAACCAAGCATGCTGTAAATCCTTTTGAACCACTTCCAAATTCCTTAAGGTTTGCTCACTGTTAGTAGAAACAAGAGACTGGTTCTGCCTGGAGAAAAGATGGTTTAGGGAAATTCAAAGAATAGCTTTGCAATATTGAAGAGAATACAAAGCACAGCTCTTTATGGAGGTGCATCCTCAGGAAGAAGAGATAAAGAGAAAAAGAATTCTCAGTGGCAGCTGGGCATGGGAACTGGCAGCCAAGAAAAGTTGTGTAAACTCTGCCCTTGATACCTTCCAAAATCAACTGAACAAAAACTTGTTCTGAGTTTAATCTTTAGCCTGTCTTGAGCATCAGGTTGGACTAGATGAGCTACATGACCTCCTGAGTACACTCAGACAGTAAGTTAAGAAGGTAATTTAAGCTACCCTGTAAGTTATCAGTGGCTGTCTAAAATGCATTCTTTCCTCTACTCTGATAAGCTAGGTTATAACTAGCATTAAACTCACTCAGTGAAGACTATTCCTTCGTATGTTTTATTTGTCCATTTTGCAGATAAAAGTTTACATTTTTAAAAGGTATGATGTAGAACTGAGGTTTCATGGTCTCTATAAGCTGTGATCAGAAAAAGTTACTTCAGCTCTTGTTTCTATACTCATATAGCATCTCTCAAATTTCCACTCGTAAATGAACTAATCCTAGATACTTGATTTTAAGTTTGCTTAAGAATTTTTATTTTATTAGGGTGTCCTTCTATGATGCCTAAGGTATTACATTTCAGGTATTTTCAAGACGATTAAGAAACAGATGTTGTTCCTCCTCTGTTTCAGCATACTCCATGTATTAAGTGGCCTTTCAGGCATAATTTGAAAATCTATAAGCCATTTTCAACCTCACAGACTATTATATTAACTCATGCATTAAGTTTAGCCCACTTGAGGTTTAGAACAGAGCCACAATAATGAACATAAGCTTTTCATCACACCATTCGCTCCTGAAGCAAAACTGATAAAAAGAGTAACAACAATAGTACTACTGTACACGGACTAAAATTTCTGCCTGTTGTGAAAGGAAAAGAGGTTACTAGCGCTCTCAGGAAATTCAGAGAAATTAAAATCTGATGTTGTAGAGAAGCAATGTAGAAAGCTATGCTTAGGGGATTAAGAAAAAGCAGTGGTGAAAATTATTCCTTTTGCCACTCACACTTTGGAAGTAATTTTGTAAGACCACAAAATATTATTCTCCAGTTCATAAATATATTCCTTCATAGTGTATGAGTAGACATCGCAAGTAGACACATTTTATCTGTTATGAAGAAATGACTGCAAGCATACAGATGCAGAGGAGAGCAACATGTTGTCTGTTACATGTAGTTCCAAAACTAAATCTGTGTGGAAATCTGCTGAATATATACACCAGCTAAAGTTTGTGCTTCAAATGCATGCCAAGAACACTGATACTTAAAGAATCCAAATTTTTGGTACCAAAGGCTACAGTTACACAACCCACTGAGGTGTACAAGCTCTGCTGGGACAGCAGAAAGAAATATCCTGCTGTTGCTGCCTGGTGCCATAACTAGGCTGCTGCATAATACGGAGACAAGGGATATTCATATGACATGGATAGCTTAAAAAGCACACTCGCTCTTACATACTTCCCTAGTAGAGATTTTTAGAAAGATTCTAATTCTTTATTTAATTTCTGTTTAATGTGGCAACAGATCAGAAAACTCAGGCAGAAACAGTGAACCAATTACAATTATTAGAAATACCTAAAATCTAAAAAAATACTTCATACCAGTATAAGGGTCCAGGAGTGTTGCTGCCTTAATTCATGGTATCTTTATCTTTTATGTTCACAGAAATGATACTTATCTAAGTGTTTGAAAACAAGGTCTTTGAGGAAGAAATAGAAAATAGATTTATTTTAACTGTATCAAATTGCTTAAAAGCTTATTTCCACTATTGGCTGTCACCTAATACGTACCATTGGAGATGTTGTAAAGATCTGTTGTAACCACTACAAATAAGCTTGATGCCAACCTAAATTCTCATCCCTCTTTTTCACTGAAGAAAACTTCCTTGAATAATTTTCCACTGGATAATTTCAGCAAAGAAAGAGGGACAGTCTTGCTCCTCTACAAATAACAAGTTAAAAGGAAAAGAGATCAGCCTGTATTTCTTGAAGAATCCATGCTAGAGGCTCCAGGCTTCCACATTCATTTCACATATCCTATGCCTCTTGCTCAAGACACTAAGCCACAATGCTCTGGTGACAGTTTGCTGTAAGATATGAAATAATAGAAAATTATTTTTATTATTAGTCACTCAAAGGAGACCATTCCACACTAAGGCCTCTTACCAGACATTCATGTTGCACACCTCATTCAAATGACTGGCCATGCATATGGGCTAGATCAGCATAACAGTACTCACAGGCAAAGCAGATACTGGCTACTGGTCTGCTCAGACTGAATTATTCATATAAAGACAGTAAATACGAGATCCCTGAGGATACTGCAATGTATTTTACTCACACAGAAACTACCTGAACTGCATATGTCTGAAATCATTTGCAAGGCCATCCTAGTCTGAGATTTTAGTAGAATATACACCATTTTTTCTTCGGCAAGTTTACATAGTAGATTTGAATGTAAATGACAGTATTAAACCAATATTTAATTACTAATTTTACATACGTTTAAATCCTTTTGGAATGCAGCAGATGATGTCCATTTTCAGATACTACCTTTACAAATTAAAAAAAACCCAAACCCTACCAGGTAACCATGGGACACTTTCTTTAACAGCTCCTACAATTTTCAAACATTGTTGTTCACTGTAGGAAAGTATAATGTCATTTTCACAAAGAGGGAGCTATGTCTTTGCAGATCCCTCAGGTTGCCTTTATTTCTTCGTTAACAGAAGCTGAGAAAAAGATAAGCAAGGGCCTCTCAGGCATTCTGTTTCATACTAATGGCAGATACTACTACAATCACAAAGCCACACTCTTATGCCAGGTAACTAGATGGGTGAAGGAGAAGAATAACCCAGATTATTTATTTGTTTAGTACAACAGCCTTTTGTTTGGCTATTTCAACTTCAGCATGTGTAACAGATATGCCAGATGGCACCAGACATATGTAGGAGAAAGTACATTTTGGCATACATGTTAAAGGAGAAGAGAGATTTCAAGGTAACCACAAGGAAGGCTAAACATGGGTACCACCAGAACTCTAATGCCTCCAGGACTTTTTACTCACATATTAAAAGCAGTAATGGCATCAGAGGAAGTGTTTGCTCATCAGCAACTGCCTTCTGAGTGAAACCCTGACTACGGAATACACATTAACAGATGTAGAGATCATCTCAGATCCCAACAATTAGGAAGCCTTCATGCTTCACTGCTCATGTTAAAGTATCTGTTTTAGAGAAGTCTATATACTGATTTAAGTAACATCTCCAGAGATCCTTATGTCTTCTTAGAGGATGTAGGATTTTCAATTTATGATCTAGCAGATGAGACAAGGTGGTGTCCCTCTCAGTTCTGGAAATCTGCTGGGAGATGGTGACCTTTCAAAACATGACCTAACTTTAAAGTCCAGTTTTAAGGATTTACTAGAATTCAGCTATCAGAGGTGGGATTTACTAGAATTCAGCTATCAGAGGTGTTATACTCAAAGCAGATGCATTAAACCAGAGCTTCACATGAGCAAAGAGTGGCCAGATCCACTTTACTGGTCTGCTAGCAGGCAGTCTTCTGTCCCAGCTAGGCAGGCTGTCTGTAGATCTCTATCAGAACACTATTAGAAGATGATCCTGAGACAGCAATTAGAAGTGCAAGGAATCACATTTAAATACATAATGAAGTGAATGCTGTCATTTTTTGTCTCTAATAAATACACCATAATTTAAATACATAAGGCCTTTTACCTCACATGCAAAAATACAAGATGTTTTTTGCTGTTCTTTTCCCCAGTTATGCTAGAAGAATTGTCTTATTGTTGGGCTTCCCCTTTACAAATCAATGCTTTTAAGCACAGGCACTGAACTGTGTCATTTCATTTCAGATGCCAGTTCAATTTTTTGAGTATAACTCACTCCATTCTTTTCAAACAGCTCCTGATAAACTACAGAAGTTTAATATTTCTTCTTTTGACTTTGCAAAGCAAAGCACAGTAGAAACTGAATTACTATTTTAAGAGACAATGTGTTTTCCCAGTATCTTTCCACCACATGCTGGCTAACAATTATGGTTAACTCAATGGTTTTACCATTCCATGACTATCTGTCTGAACACTCCTCAGAGTATGAATTCAAGCACAAAACAAATTTTTAATGTCAGAAGAACTCAGACAACTCCATCCACCAGGTAAATTTGTCATTTCTGAGGCTTAGTAGACTCAGCATCTCATCAAACACTGACACCCTGAAGAAAGTCTATCTGGGATGAAGGAGAAGGCTCTGCTGGCATACAAAGGACTTGTGGTAATGTACCATGATCCTCTCCCTTACCCCCCCATTTCTCATATTTGGATTACTGACTTCACTGCAGCTTCTACATAGCTGTGCTTCAGGATCATGTTTCAGGATGTAATTAGCCTTACGAAAAATGAAGGGAAAATGCTTCAGTCATTTTATTTTCCATACATAAGCTACAACTTATGGTGAAATCATTCCTGTAAATGGACAACAGAAAGATTTTCCATGCTAAAAACATTACCAAAAAAGTTTGCTTCTTATAGATTATAGGCTATAAGGACAGATACAAATTAAGAAAATATGAATTGAAGAAAAAAGCTCTAATTTTAATAAATGCTGTCTCTGTTAATCTTTAGGCTTGCCAAAAGGTATTATCTCTGCAAAATAATAAATCTACACTAAAACCATGCTACCTGGAAACTGGATTTCTAAATACGTAAACCATAATGGAATAAAATACACAGGTTTTGTGACTTTTGAAAACTCTCCATTTTCCTGTTCTTTATGCAACTGAAGGGGAATTTCCAGCTGTGCCCTGTCAGCCTACGGACCAAACATATTGTGCTGCTTTTCATTTTCCTTAAGTGAGCTTTTTAGTTCTCCGAGTAACAGTATTAGCTGCTGCTCTGCACACAGAACAGAACAGCGCTTTGTCCCCAGGGAAAGAAGCTATTTCAGACTTAACTAAGGAATCAGCTAACATGTTTCAACAAACCCTACTGTTTCTCTGTTTATTTTAAAGATATCACTGTGATTTTGTTTCATTTGCAACCGGAGACTAAATGACACCAAGCAGAATCTGCTGTTAGGTTAGATTACAAGGTAAAATGTTTTAAATTTTAAATTACCATTTAAAGCATGGTGTTGAATGGCTTAAACTATATGTTAACTTTGCAAATATGTATGAAATAATATTGGCTATATTTAGCAATACTGAACAGAAATGCTTTTCTAGATAAAATACGCAATACCAGTTTAGCTGCTTTTTGTTTGGTATGAATGTTTGCCATGCACTTCAAGCTTTAACTAACTGAAAGTGCAATTAGTTTTGCTGGTATGGGTAAATGTAACTCATATCTATAAAATAAATTTAAAGAAAAGTATGTGAAAAATCTTGGTAAATCACTTTAACCCCTTGTGTATCATGAGAAATAACCTTGACATCTTAGAAACATGTTTGAATTTAGACTGCATAAAGATAGATTACTGAATAAATTCTGATACTCTGGTTTTCCTAAAGGGTCACTATTTGAAAAATTAACTATTTCCGTTAACATAATAGCAAAACGGCAGATACTGAAGATAAACATTTTGAAAGCTACAAACTACTGAACACATTATATGATAAAAGTAAAGGTAATACAGATGCTTTCACATTCTATGCATGGTCTACACATTTATGGGTAAAATTAAAAAGGTATAGCAATGCAGCCATGTTGAGGGTATCTGCCAAAACAAAGATATAATATTTCATTATAGGAACTATCAATAATTTATTTTTATATGTAATTATTTGTTACAAAAGTTGTGTAAGTTGAATAGGTTGAATTTCACCCAAATTAAAAGTTGGCTGGCACGATACTAATTATAACTTCCTAAGAGATAATCTGAGGACACCAGTCATGGGCATTAAAGGCCCAGTGCATTTAAGGCCCCTTTCTTGTATGACATTCATGATTTGGGCCTTAAAATGTGAGATAGCACTTAATAAATAAGGCAAGGAAAGAAACTTAAAAACACAGCTCAGAATTTTGCATGCAAAGAGCACTATTTGATTCAAAGCAGCACTATTAAGCTTTCAGTACTGAAGAGTTAACTTGGTGTGAAAACATAGCATATAAACTCACATATATGAATGGGATTAGTTTATGAAGAGATATTATTGGGGGGATGTCTGTTGTCTTTTCCTTTTTATTTGTAATTATAAAGTATTTTATGAAAGCAAGTTTCACTTTAAAAATCATTTGATTTACTGTAGTTTTACTCTATACTGAAGTTAATAGCAAAACCCTGAGACACTGTTTGTACAGTAAATGTAATATATTACGTTATATTGTTCCTGACTTTTAAAAATACATACATAGAGAATGGAAAAGTATTTCAGCCATGCCATTATACATCATTATACATATTATACATTATATCATGCCATGGTCACAGGAAGAAATGGTTAAATGTTAGAAAAACCCAAATATAATGTAGCAGTATTGTAACTACATAGCTATGGTGTTATTATAAAGTACACTATAAAAATGTGACCATAATTAAGATGTCACTAACTCAACAGAATGAATACACATGTTCAAAACTTTTCTTTGTATACTCAGTTTTCCCTAAGGGCTCTCTCTGTGTTTAATTCAAACTTGCAGAACAAAAGTTTACTGTGTAATTTTATAGCCAGTTATTACCACACAAGTAAGTTAGAAACCAAAAACATTAGGTCATTGGTCCTGCAAGCTGAGGTACTAAGAAATGAGTACTTCTGAAAAAGGACAGAGATCATGAACAGAGAGCAAAAACTTTGGCATCTATTTGATATATTAACTGTCAGTAATTTCTGTAAATAAATGTATGGGCAGTATAAAGCCTATACAGCACTTTGGAATAACTGTTTTCTAATGGGTAGAAAGCAGTAAACTAAAATCTGGATTAATTTAAGAACCCTGCTACTACATGAGACGTTATGTGGATTTCTGAGCCACTTGCAGCTCGAATTGCCTTTATATGGAAATCAAACCATTAGCTTAGCTTAACAAAATTCTACAAATTAATATGTTTACTATATGACTTTAAAATAGTTGAACACAAACCTTACAATATTAGAAAGAAATAAAACCATACTCTTTTAAGCTTATTACTGCCAACTGCCCATTATAAAACATGAGAATAAAAAAACCAAACCAAACCAAACCCAAGAATTATGCTGTGGAAAGCATGAAGACGCAATCACATACCTTATGTTAAAGAAAATTTAGGCAGCTTGGGCCAAAAACTTGACCTACTACATAAATCAGAAAATATCAAGATGCACAAAGTTTTAAACAAAATCTGATTCAGGCAAATCCAATTCAAGTTCCCGAATTACTACTTTCCTGTACTTAGACAATGTAAGTAACTATATTAAGACTAACTCCAAAGTGAACGCCTACATATAAAGCCAGACTGATGAACGTTAAGAAAAAGCATTTTTTTAATCCCCTCAATACTTCCTTAGAGAAACACTATGGATATACCCCAAGCCTTGTCTTGGACACAAAGCCTAAGTGCTCCAAGTCCCAGGCTCCTCACTAATTCTCAACATCACAAGAATACTAGTATCTTCACTGTCTCACTTAAAACAGGCCACAGGACAAGAGCATTTCCTTTTTGAAAGAATTCTGCCGACAGAGCTATGACAAATCATTAAAAACTTCAGACATGCAAAACCTTATTTCCACACAGGTATAGCCACTGCTGGATACGTTTTCTATGCATGCTCCTGAATCTTGACTGCTCTGTTTTGGAATGCCACCTATTGGTGACAGTAAACCTAATTTTTCTGTAGAACTATTAGGAAGACTCCATATAAATAGGAATTATGAATTTCTTAGAACATAAATGCAGAACACAACCCATTACAGATCAACTTTTTTAGAATACCTATTCTTAATAAAGATTTCCACTAGGAAAGCAAATGTGGGATGTCACAGGTCATGCTATTATGATCAAAATTCCAAAAGGTCTCCTATACAGCAGAACCAAAAAGATTCTATTAAAGAGGAGGATGGCTAGAAACAGAAGCAAAAGCAACATCTCATTTCATGTCTGGTGAAAAATACCTTGCACAGAAATGACAAGCCAAAAGCATTTGGGGCAGCATGTCAGAAATGTATTGGGCATTTTTCTGTTACTTTGCCATTCCCATGTTCAGAAGTTACAACAAACTGGTGGAAATATTAGCAATCAAAACTCTTCACAGCTTTTAAGAACACCCTTGCTGGAAGCAGTAACGACTACTAAACTGCAAATCTAAACTACCTCTTCAAATACAACCCCAAATACAAAGCTGGCATCTATCTGAATTTGGCTGTTGCCTACAAGGGCACTGAACTAAACAAACACTGAACTAAAATTGCTTACCTGAGCTCTCACAAGGGCGATTTCTTTCCAACAGGAAGCTTGGTTATACTGACCTACCATGTATTGGTTCACCTGCCTTTGAAAAGCACACTATATTCTTCCCTGCGAGGGTGCTGAGGCGCTGGCACAGGGTGCCCAGAGAAGCTGTGGCTGCCCCATCCTTGGCAGTGTTCAAGGCCAGGTTGGACACAGGCGCTTGGGCTACATAGTCTAGTGTAAGGCATCCCTGCCCATGGCAGGGGCTTGGGACTGAGTGATCTTAAGGTCCTTCCAACTCAAACCATTCTATGATTCTATGATTATTCCTTCCTTAAGCATGCATACTCCCTGCTTCCCACCAGCTCAGGTCCCAGGCTTATCCCCTCTTAAAACCTGTCCTGCATCAACCCAGGCCTATCTGAAGTGCTCCTGCTCCATTTCTGGCTTTCTCTGCTGGCTCCATGACATAAGTCTTTAACAAGCACAGCACAACCAGGAGGGATACACAAAGACAGCCCCATTCTGCTCTCCACCTCTGAGCCAATATTTGCTGTGGTGCTTGTTTTCTGAGGGAAGATGGATGGGAGAACCACTGATGTAGCACCGTGTGCCTGCAAAGCCCATCTGCGTCCTCCACATGGATGTGAGCACACACAGAACTTGACCAGCAGCTCCCATCCTGCACCTCCGTCTCACCAGCCCAAGCCTCTGAGGGTGTCATCCACCCTTTTCCTGCTGGAAATCAGATTATTGAGGCTGGAATTCTCTTAACTGGATCGTTTTGTTTCACTGGGCTGGGTTGGTGCCATCAGAAGTGAGCTGCAAGGAAGGGGTGACCAAGACCAGCCAAGCAGAGCAAGACCTCCTAAATGTCTTTGAGTACTGAAGGCAAAGTCCCTGCACAGTATTGAGCACTAGAGAGTCATGAATGCCCAAAGCTCTCTCCTGAGTGTGCTGTAGAAGACTTTCTGGCTCTCCTGAGCTCTCGAGTGCCTTTCAGCCTTGCTCGCACCTACTCAGCCTCTGCAGTTGATTTCAGTCCCTCATCCTTAACCTCTGCATGGAGCTTTCCTCTTGGCTGTTATCATTTGAGGCCTTTTTCCTTTCCTTTTACCAAACAGAAGCATAACTGCTTCATACACTGCTTCTGACACCTTTCATCTGAAGCAGCTTGAGCCCACAAATGGCTTAGTACCTGCAGAGTTGTCAAGTGCAAGATCAACAGCCTTATTCCTATGGCAAACATCTGCATGAATATGCTCCTCCTCTCACACTCATCGAAGTGTAAAAGGTTTGGAACAACACTTCCAGCCTGGCCAGGTCATCCCAGCGGGTGCCTCTCCCTTCCCAAGTGTCCCTGTTTTCCAAAGAAGCCTCAGTTTTCCCAGTTACACCATTCCAAAGGGAAGTCAGGGTGAGCCAAGCCGTGGTGATGTTACCCAGAAGGTCAAGCAAGGACTTTCCTTGCAGCCAAAGGGCTTATAACAGAGACAGCTTGGATGATTAACACGGAAGGGTACGGATCTCTGTAGCCTCCAGAGGATGTATCCGCATGGAATAGCGAGATGAATTGACTTTCTTTATCTGTGCTTGCTTTCCCCAGCAGTTTGTCAGTAAATCAGAGCGATGTCAGATGTTATCAGCACCAGCAACTCTTTCTGGATGTGATGCAGGAGCTCGGAGGTGACTTTGAAGCTGCTGGAAAAAGGGAACAAGAGGTTAATAAATCTTCCTCTGAGCAGTACCTGCTCCGGTGTCCTTACCCCATTCCTGGCCTGGCACAGAGATGTGACACCCTCTTAATCCCTGGTCACATTGCAAAGCCCTGCTTTGAGCTCCCTCATCTCTTTCTGAAGGAAGGAGAGCTGGGAATGTCTATGGAGAAGGGGAATAACTCCAAGGATGAGTTATTGCAGGGGAAATCTGATCAGGCTCCCAGGTCTGACCTTCTGCTCCTAGGGCTCAGTGCAGCCCCACACTGCTGGTCATGGCACCATGTGGATGGATACCAGCTCAGCTCCAGGGAGATGGGGGCAGCTCCCCAGTGAGCCAAAATGAAGTGTGTCTGAGACAGAAGGAGGTAAAGAGGGGAGATGGGTCAGTGGCAGCCTTCCAGTGCCTAAAGGGGCTACAGGAAACCTGGAGAGGGGCTTTGGACAAGGGTCTGTAGGGACAGGACAAAAGAAATGGCTTGGAAGGGGCTTGGAGCAAACTGCTCCAGTGGAAGGTGTCCCTGCCCGTGGCAGGGGGTGGAACTGGAGGGGCTTTAAGGTCCCTTCCAGCCCAAACCAGTCTGTGGTTCTGTGATCCCACCTGGTCCAGCCAGTCCAGCATGGGACGTGTACCCACAGGTTCTGTGTCTGTCCCCCCTGTGCAGATGAATGTCTGAGATACCCCAGGGTTCTCACATGGTTTCAGATGCTCATGTACAGGCTGCCAGACTGAGACAACGGATTTAATGGCATCTATGGGTGTCTAGAGCTGTGCTGGAGATGCCCCAGGTGTGGAAGAGCCCTGGAGGCAAAGCAGGATGTTAAGGGCAGCTGAACAGAGTCCAGTGGAGAGCAGGGTTACTGACAGGTATGTGCTTGCTTTAGGGTGAGCAGCATAGCCTCCACCAACAGCAATGACTATAGCTGCACTGAGTAGAACAGGGGTTAGATGCAGGCACTTCCTCCCAGATACCTCCACTGATGTGTCAATGTGCAGGACCCAACCTGTACCCACATTTCCCACCAAAACAAGATTCCCATGACTGTTCCATGCCATAAGAACCTGTGAGTGGTGTTCCACTTGCTACTGCTCTGCCCCACGAGTCTGACATGCAATTTATGGGGCTGCCCCAGGTCTAGAGAGTCCATATCCAGGCATGCGCCAGCAGGAACCTATGGCCCCTTTGGTCTTGTCGTTTCCAAGGTGAATGCAGGCTTCTCTCCCACTTGATCCTCAGCTTTTCCTCTTGAGACAGATGTGGCTGCCCCATCCCACAGTTAAACCTGATCTTCTCTTCCCTCTGCACTTAGACAGTTCCTCAGCACTGGAAGGGATCTGTCAGCTATTAATAAACTCGGTACCTGATGGGTGTCATCATCCCTAAGGAACTTTTGAGGACAGCGTTGAAAATGATTAAGGGTTGGAAGGGAATGATTTATTGGCGGAAGATTAAAAGAGTTAAATATGCAAAGCTCAAGTGAATGATGGCAAAGGAGAATCTGATGCTGATGAAGGGCATAAACACCCGAAAGAGAAGTGGTGGCATTGCTGAGATGGGGAAGGCCCAGGGCAAGCAAAGGGAACTGCTCCCTGCAAGCTTGCACTTATCAGGGTCCACGCTTCCCGATTCACTCCTGCAATTCCAATGCAGTGAAGGATCATTGGCTCCAGTGCAGCAGAGATCATGTTAGAAGGCCAGAAACTCCGTTTCTCCTCCCTTTTCCCTGCACAGGCTCCTCAGTGCATTGAATTGCTCTGTGCTCAGCACTGCTGCATCTCCCAAGCGTGGGGAAGCAGAGACCAGCTCAGGACCTTACAGACTTGTCCTGGTGCTGACACACATTGCAAATGCCAGTCAAGGCAGAGGCACAGAGAGCAATATCTGCCTTCCTCTGAAGCACAAGATATTGCTGCCATGGGCTTGCTTGATCAGAAACTTCAATCTGGCTGTGCTGGTCTGATGCTGCCTCTGCAGAGCAAGGTGAATGCTGGAAAGCTGTATGTTATCCAGGTTGGGAAAAGCCTTTCACACAGTGTTATTACCACCAAGATCCATCCAAAGGACATATGGATGGGCTGCATTTCCTTCCTATTCATCATGAGAAACCCTGGTTTCCCGTGCTGCAGAAATACTTGTTTCCAGCAGTATTGTTTTCCCTTCAGGATGAGTTCACCTCTGTATCTCGTGGGCTGCAGAATGATTATACACTGTTAGATCACTGTTACATGATAACCCAGCTAATGAGCTCCTTGGTGTCACCGGTGGAGCTGAGAGGTCACTGCCGAGCTAAGCCAGTGCCTGTGCAATTAAGCATCGTGCTCTTCTCCCCTGTTTATCTGACCTCACTCCTGCATTGAGCTACAATTACCCAGAGCTTCCAGAAGGTTAAAAAAGCCTAAAAAAACCCAAGTTGCAGTTCAGTTCCTCCTCATTTTCCCTTTCAAAGTTGGCACCTCTCAAACCGATGCCAATTATACGTCTCTTATGGGCAGTGTCTTCTCAATAGAGCCAGCTGGGACTAGAACCCCAATTAAAGGCAGGGAGAGGAGAACTAGACCTGCAGCAAAGCACCTGATCCTTTCAAAGTTATGACATCAACTTAATTGCAACTTTCCAAGCCATTTTCCCCCCAATTAATCTAAAGTGCTCTATTCCCGGGAGGATTTGGGAGCTGGGATAAAGCAAGTCAATGACCTGTTCTCTGACCCTCTGCTGCTAATGACTTTCTTGGTGGGTTTCATCTCCCTTTTAATTGATGATGGACATGGTCAGGACCTGGTTAGGAAGTTGTGAGTCAAGTTGTGCTCTGCCTTGTGGGGCAGTTTGGCTTTGGATGCAGAGGAAAATAGTGGCTGAAATGACTCGAAATGGAGATGTCAGCTGTAAACAGGTAAGCAAGGAGTGAAATGAATGCTGGCAAGAGAATTGAGGTGGGCAGATGGCCCCACTCCATCTAACGCACATCAGGACTTTGCTGTGTGGCTCCTTAATCCACTGCATTGGAGCAAGGCTGCTGTATTTCCAACAGGAAGAAGAGGGGAGCTGGTGTTAGCAGTGGAGAAAAGGGAGCGGGAGCCTTGTCCAGCTCCATCACCAGCTGATGATCATAGAGTCATAGAATGGTTTGGGTTGGAAGGGACCTTAAGATCATTCAGTTCTGATCCCCCTCAATGTTAAACCCACCTGGCTTCTTTGCAGTTGGAACGTGCAGTGTTGGGCCATGGAATTTTCTAGCCATTAGCTAAAGGGAGGCCTCCCTTCACATCACGTTCTCTCTGTCTTCACTGGGAAGCAGAGAGAGCAATTTAACAGCCTCTTCCCCTTTGCTGTAATAACCTCCATAGCCAGGGCTTCTTTTATCTCTGGTTCGTGCTATCCCAGCTCCTGAGTCATTGGTATCGCTCTTCCCTGCAGCCTCTCCCGTTTATTTCTTGGCTCTTCTCTAGCCAGGATAGAGGAACAGATCCATCATTCCCGAATGACTTTCCAAAGAGTGCAGCTACCGCTGAAAACCCTCCCAGCTCCTGTGCAACCTTCTCCAGCTCCAGGAGCTATTTGCAGTGTTTGTGCCAGGAGTTAAAGGGTGGCTACAGAGAAGATGGAGATCCTCTTTGGACAAGGAGCCCCATGGGAAAGCCGAGGGGCGATGGGCACAAGTTACTGCTGGGGAGATTCCCAATGGACACAAGAGGAACATTTTTTCCAGTGAGAACAGGCAGCCTTTGGAATAATCTCCCCAGGGAAGTGGTGACTCCCCAGTGTTGGACACTGCTAAGACGGGGCTGCACAGGGTGCTGGGCATCCAGTCTGGGTCATGCTGTGCCTGGAAAGGTTGGAGCAGATGATCCTTGAGATCCCTTTCCATGGGATTCCATGACTTTATGTTTCTATGATCCCCCTTTGCACATCCTAGAGCTGGGTCACCCCAAAATATCTGGTGCTCAGCTCATGGGCTGTTTGCAGCAAACACAGTGCAAACCATTGAGGGTGTCTGGGGTGTGGGAGACCAGATTAGCAGAAAACAAGACTGGGAGGGACTGGGAGAGCTCTGCTGGAAACTCACTGAGAACTGGAGCAGCTCTGGTCTGGAGCCAGGCTGAGAGAGCTGGGCTGGGTCAGCCTGGAGAAGAGAAGGCTCCTGAAGGG
>JANHGB010029099.1:0-35926 GCA_026283785.1 Coracopsis vasa | reverse complement strand
GCTTCATAACCTCCACTGAGGTCAAACTGACAGGCCTGTAGCTCCCAGGATCTTTCTTCCTGCCTCTTTTGTAAAGAGGCATCACATTTGGTTCAGAAGCCCAAGTAATGCCCTCAGACCTTCTGCCAGTCACGAACAATGACAATGGTAACATCAGAAACATAGCATTAATTAATTCCTGGCTCCATGACTGGTGTCAGCACCAGAATTTTGTTGTGTTTTATAGTTTCTATATATATTATCTATTTGAACTAGTCCTTACATGTATAATTGGCCAATACACACTTAGTCATTTTCATGAATTCATAATTAAAGTACTCCTCAGCTGTCTAAGAGATAAGTTATAGCATCTACATCTAATTTTAGTTAGGCAGGGCTCTAAACAGTCTGCTATGTGCTTGACCAGTTATCCTCTGCCTATACCCATCTTAAGGATCTGATTTCTGATTGAAGCTCTATACCATATGGTAAAAAATTGGAGAAAACTGAGAGGACAACAGTAAAGACAATCAGAATACAGTTTTTAAACTTGGTGCTGTCAGCATGATACTACATAACTGGTGAGCATTAAAACACCTGGAACAATTAGGAGATGAGATGCAGAGTAGCTTCTAATAATGTCAAGCAGATCTGTGAACATAGAGCATTTAAAAAGGGCCAGAACATGCTTTATGTAGTCTTCCTTATTATGAGTTCAGGAAGTATCAAGTGTAATATTCCCTCATAGAAGTCCAAACACAACCACATGTTAAGTATAAATAGCAGTAGTAAAGAAATCTGAGGAAAGTTAGTTGTGCAAAATGGAGCTGCATGCCAGACAATTACTATCGTACAGGGAAGAAAACCATAATTCCTAGTACTGACAACACCTCAGTCAATCAATATATAAAACAAACAAGACAATTACAGGTAGCTGCTGTACAATGTGAGTAAACCAGCCTAAAGCTATCTGTCCATCATGTTGTAAGCAAAAGCCTTAATACAGTGTATGAATGGTGTTAACAGGCATTTGCAGACACTGTGATACATCCTTCCTCCTTGGTACTATGGGTGGTGTAGTAAGTGATGGACATTTACAAGGCAATACCAATAGACGCAAGATGGTATGGGAAAGGTTTAGTGTAAACTTTCAATTTGGGAATGCAGGTGTAAGTCTTAAGAAACAAAAGCAGAGACAAATGTTGTATACGAAGTCAAGACTCATTAAGCCAAAGGATGGTGAGAAAGAACGGACTGCAGAGTTAAGCCATGCAAAAAACCTTTCTGAATCAAAACTGGGTACCTCTGTTCCACCTAAATATGAAGATCACTGGTATAAACTAAACTTACCAAATCATCACAAGAGGCAGACACAACTTATTTGACATAAACCCCTTGCCTTCAACGTTGAGTATAATCACTTCTGAAGATACTAATGCCTTTGCACTTAGCCTTAAGTTCAATAATGACCCATCTTGGTGAGAATATCAGAAAAGCAGACAAATGCAGAATACAAAGGCACTGGTATAGAAGCATACTCACCTGAGATGATACGTCACTAAGCACTGACTGGTCTGCACAGCTCTGGCATTCAACATTGTTAGTACTTTTGCATGTGAGAGAAAGCTGCAGGCCTTAAAAGGTGCACAAGAAAAGTAGCAATAACAAACTTTTCTAAGCTTAAGCAAAATTGAAGGCTTTCACGCTTTGAAATTCACATGCCATATATATGTATCTTCTTTGAATACCAATAATTGATTAAAAAAATATTCTAGCTTATCTGTGCCAAAAATGTGACTGACTTCAGTCAGAATTTGTTTAAGCAAACACCAACTACTCCAGTATGCACAATGTGCAAGCTGTCAAGCAGGAGGAATTCAAGATGAATTCATTCTATTGGATTCAAAAGCTAAAAAGAATAAAAAGCTAAAAAGAATTTGGCATTCTTTTGATAATTAGATCATCAGTACCCAAACCTGTCTTGAAGCATATGAAGTCTAATTATGCTCATTCCTGAGAAGCCAAAATGTACGTATTTAAAACAGACTTCATTGCATAGACCCGATAATAATGGTGCTGTTTAAGATATATGTATTGCACTGCAAGTGTCTGAAAATATTACTAGCATACTTCCATCAAGGAAAAGATTATCTTATTTGCTTGTAGCACATTTTAACAATGAATATAGTTGTTAGTTCCTTGTTTGAACTTTGAATCTCATTGAAGAAAAAATACTTACAGTTTACATAATTGAACATAAAAAAAATTTACCACCAAATTAAAGAACGTTGTTGTTACATAATAACTGATACTCAGCCACCATTCAGCAGTTCATCAGAGCTAAACAAACTCAGTAAACAAGTGTTTTGAAAAAGAATTTTCCACTCTACACAGTACCAATAATTGAAATTTCTGATCTTAGCTTATAGGCTACTAGTAACAGCAAGCCTCCATCCAGAGGAATTACTCTTAAAGCAAGTTTTTTGTTTGGTATGTGGCTGGCAGATAAAAATCTAATTGTACATACCAACTTGTCTTTCTCTTTGTGCAACACGAGTCTGTTAAAGAGCATGGTATATAAATGACATTAGCTTTCAAAATACTCCAGTAGTGTTTCAGGCACCATTTCAGTCTCCTGATAGGTTGCAATTTGTGCAACCTTACTGTAGCTATTTTTCATCTGCTATTTGAATCATTACAATATTCAAAATAGAGATATTTATTATCTTTATAATAGAAGGGTCTAGAGCAGAAGTAATAATACTAATAAATATAAATACACAGTAAAAGGAAAGTAAGCCTTACTTTTTTTTTATTTTTTTTCCCCTCCTGTATTTATGGATGAGAAGTATTGTTTTTTGTTTAGTCAAAGCATTACTTTGTGGGGCATGATGGCAAGTAACAGCTTTTATGATTGGGATGGCATGGCATGAGACATACAAAAAAGCCCAAACACCTTAAGAACAGGGCTACAACTGAAGAAAAGAAAAATGCTACCAAGGATAAAATATAAATCAATCATATAACCACCATGTTATGAAGAGCCAACATAAAGGAAAGACATAGCGGGCGCATGGTAGATATGTGGTTTTCTTTAGATATATTCCAGACTTGAACAATGCTTTGAATTGATTAAAAGAGTTTTAACTCAGAACTGCAAACTAACTTAGACTTACACACGATACAGTTTTGGACAATACCTGATCTGCATGAAAGAAACTACCTCAGTTTAACATTGACTGCAACATACTTTTCTTTTAGCAATGCAGTGAAACCTGGTAACTCACTGAAACTCAGTCAAAGGTGAAAAGGCATAGCTACAAGTACAGATATATGAATAGATGAATTCTTTCCTGTTTCACAAAATAATAAACTAGTTTTTGCAAGTGAATCCTCAAGATGGGAGGACAACAGCACACTCGGTTTATGCCAAGTCGGATACTCTGGAAGCTCATATGCTTCATAGAAAAGAATATGGTTTTGCCAATGTGTTTTATATCATGCTGAATTTTTGCATGCTTAGATTGGTGCATGTAATTACTCCCACAGAAGCAATAAAAATGTGTAGTAATTAAGCTTATTAGAAGAAGCTATATGCATATACTACAGATAATGTCACAATTGCAGAATTACTCGCTTTAGAAATGACAGGTGAAATTAAGTGATTTGCTCATCCAGCAATGCTGAACTTTCTCTTTTAACAAAGGGAAAGTCAAAGATCAGAGTTTCCATTTCAAGTTATGAATTCTGCTATACTGTCTTCACAAGTGGGAAATAAAGTTTACTTGCCGGATATTTTGGCATTTCAAAAATTCTTTCAATTCTGTGTCATGAGCATCATTTTTTTCCTTCCTTAAGGATCATTAAAGCTAACTAGCCTAAGCAGCTATGATTAGTATGAAGTTGACAAAGATTCAAGATATGGTAAAGAAAAAGCACTGATGAAATCGTCACACATATGAGGACAAATGCACAGTTCAAACGTGGAGCCACTAAAGATGATATATTTGTGATAAGCCAGAAATCCAGCCTATATATAGATCTTTACACTAGTGGTTTTGGTCGTACTTCTTATCTATAGTGCTCTCACTGAGTAGTTGTTAAAGAAACACATGAAGCACTTCATGATGAAATCTCTGAAACAATTTTGAAAGCACAGAGGGAGAAAACAGACGTCAAACTTCAGAATTTACATCATCACATTACTGTATTCAACACTCTCATGGCTACAAGGGAGCAAAGTGTCCAACTGGGGGAAGGAAATTGGAGAAAAAAGGATTAATCTCCTAGCAACACTTTAAAAAAAACCCCACTTTTATTGCTCCAAAGTAGAACTTGCTAGCATGAAATTAGAATGTTGGCAAAATACACTGAATTCATGTAGAAGACTAAGATGACTGTGGTTAATTAGAAAAGCCCCATCTTCTGTACATATAGAATGACAATTAACTACACACATTTGGTTCCAAAGACATGACATATAGATCTTTTTGGGGAACTAGTAGCATATGTATTTTATTATAGAAGGAGAGTTCATGCATTTGATTTCTAGAATACTTTAATGCAATTCAAGATCCATTTACAAGATGGGTCTACAAAATCTGGGTAAGTGTAAATAAATCTGACTTCAAGATGCCAGATCTACATTGTCATACCAAAGCAGTCATGAGGCTTCACAGTTTGTCTACACCATTTACTCATTAGAGCATTTTTGGGTCAAGCATTATAGGGAGACGCAGTCAACCTCTTGGGTGCTTGGCTAGGCAACGTGCCTACCTGCTTTACCATTTTCCATCTGTCTTTTTTGCTGACATTAGGAGACTGATGTCACAGACAGTGATTCTGGCGTTGGCAGTCAGAGTAGACATAGCTAGACTAACACTGGTTTTACAAAACACAGGCCGAGGAAATCTGCACTTTTAATAAGAGAAATGTGTTGATCCGTCAAGCAGAAGTATCCCTCAAATATGTTGTCTTGAACATCAAGAAACAAGGTTTAGGAAAAAAAAACACTATAAAAATCCCAAAGATCATGGAAAACCTCAAGGTCTGAGCAGTATTTAGATTGAGCAGGATGTACATATGTATGAATGTGCAGAGAAAATTCTCAAGTGAGTATAAAATAATAATAAAAAATAATAATAATAATATTCTGCTGAGTGAGGCATATATTCTTTCAATTCACACTTCTTTTTACTGGAGGGAATTTGCAACTTGCTGTCTCATATTTAAGTAAAGTAATGCAAAGTAATTCACACCACTATGTCTCGCTGTCTAAAGATAACCACTGGAAGCAGTATTTATGCAAAGTAAAAAGAAATAAATCTGCCAATTTTAGCCCAGAACTCAATTT
Organism: Coracopsis vasa; assembly: GCA_026283785.1. Classification (NCBI taxonomy): domain Eukaryota; kingdom Metazoa; phylum Chordata; class Aves; order Psittaciformes; family Psittacidae; genus Coracopsis; species Coracopsis vasa. The sequence goes on along the minus strand of JANHGB010029099.1, from coordinate 30,594 downwards.
AATGCAGTTCTTATACTCTGGGACCAAGCCTAGTACAAATATAGACAGAAAATATTTCCTCACCTGACCAAAAAAAAAAAAAGAATGCAAAAAGGAATGCAAAATTTCTACTACAGAACTTTTACATGCCTAATATAATGAAGTCTTGCACTTGCGAGACAGCACAAGTGTATGTCATTATTTGAATTACTCTAATTCTTAAAGATAAGGAAGATCCTATTGTATAGTTTGAAGTTATTTACATAGTTTCACAAAGTTTTGCAGGATTGGCCACATGACCTTGTAAATTGCGTTCAGTGCTTTGTGTTGCTTAAACAAGAGTATTAAAATGTTATGAAATAACAGTTGTACAATTTAAAAAAATAATAATAAATGCAGTGGAAAGAAACATCAATTTTTTTAATGCATATTTTGAATATACATATATTGGGTCAATTCTGACATGCTTTTTCATAATTGACTGTCTCAGTCAACATTTTTTCCCAAAAGGCTTTAAAAAATATAATAATAATAATAATAATAATAATAAAAATATACCAGAGACAATAGTCTGGAAGGCTATGTTTTGATTGAAAAAATATACCTTTGAATATAGAGCTAACTATGAATAATCCAGCTGAAGTCAGTGGGCGGTATGGGTTTGTAATGAAACTTCAGGAAGGTCTTTAATGCAAAGGAAACAAAATTCCCCAGGATTGAAAAAAAAACTTTTGATAAAACCCTGTAGATAAACCAAGGAAGTGCAGACTGGTAGCGGTAAGGATACTCAAGTCCCCTATAAAATCCAAGTGTGTGTTTCATATTTACTGTCCAAAAAAAAGAGCAGTAAGCCAAAAATCTAGATGGCTTCTCATCTGATGTGATGCATTACTTATTTGTTTTGTGATGCAGCATCTGTTATTCTTGAATAATCTAGTTTGTGTAGTGAGATTTTTCACAGGCTGAGTAACAATATGAAGTAGTAAACACATTATTATGTAACAAATCTCCAAACTCTTATTGTTAAAGAGACCTGTAATTCTTAGGAAGCACTTCTGAAAAAGGTAATGAAAGCAATAAAAACTCAGTCTTTTCACCAGAGTAAAAACACACATATAGGTTTCAGAGAGAATAAATAAAACCACATATAAACTATGACAGAGTCCCTTTATGATCTTATAAAACAGATGTTTACACTTCAAAGAATATTTGTGAAAAGAAACAACCACTGATATAACCAAATAAGTAATTTTGAATTGTTACAATGAACGTATATATGAAGATAACCATGCACATATTTTGAGTTAATTTTCTGTTCATAAGATACATTTCATTTTCAAGTAAATATTTAGAAGCAAACTCTAGATAGCCCTACAATCCACATAAATTAACTTTACATATTACAGAGAAAAAAGGAGAGAGCAAATTCTTCCCCTAGGGTTCCTAGTCCTAAAACAGCTACTCTGCAGTCATTACTGCATCCCATAGGCAGCAGGAGCCACAGATATTTTCCATTACCCTAAAGAGGCATCTTGGACAGCTGATTCATGTAATCACAGACTTAATAGTCATCTTCCCTTCCCTTTAACTCATTAACTCCTCCTAACTGTTACAGAATGGGGGGAAAAGCTTGGAGATTTTCTCAGTGTAAATAAGGAATGCAGAATTCCTAATATGCTTTTGATGGTTTTCTCCTTAGTAAAAATATTCCATATGTACTGCCATGTGCATTGCACAAAAGAGAAATTTGCTTTCTAAGCAGTATAGAGCAAAGGGTTTATATCATGTTTATTTTCCCTTTATTTTTCAATATAAGTGAACTTGATTTTTGAAGTGTATATACTTTTTTTTTTTATTATATTCTGGACATGTATTTGAAATGTGCCCTTTAATCTGCTCAATAAATGGAATAATTAGCCAATACTTAATTTTAATCTGCATATGCATTTCATACCTAATCCTATTTAAAAGTCAGTCAACAAAGCAATTCCCTTTGAGATTCAATTCTATTTTTCAATTATTCATTATAATAGTCTGCAATAATTTAATGCCCCAACTTGTTAGAATCTTTCTAGCTGATCTTACAATTTCTAAGCAGTATCTTGATACATTTCCAGTTTCCACCCTTTTGTCAGTGTTGGACATGCCCTTAGAAGACTTTCTTTTTTCTTGTTTCTATTATTTTTCCTCACTCAGGCTTCTCTTTTCTATTCTTCCTCCAGTAACAATACATTGTTCGTGACATACTTCCCCATCATTTAACACAGATGACTGAGGTTACCAGATTTCAGTTTAGAGCTCAATTTTTTCTTCTTTTAAATAAAATATAGTAGTATTCCACCAATACATTACTGTGACACGCTGTCTCCTCAAGCTATAAATAAAACACTCCCTAAAAAAAGACATACAAGATAAAAATGGAGGCAGAGATGCACCATATAGCTATAATGAATATATTTTCTCTGCTATTCAAGAACAGCTGAGCTTAAGACCTAATAGAGACCTTTGGATAAGGACAGAAGGGAAGGGAGACTAGACCAATCTCCTGATAGGGATCAGTGATATATCAAATCCAGTCAGAGGGCAAGTTTCTCCTTCCAGAGTAATTAACAGAAGTAATTAAATAATAAGAAGTGGTGATTATGGCAAACCAACTCCCCTAACTTCTAAGTAAGTAGTACTGGAAGATATGAGCTGTCCAACAAGTTCTTGGTATTTGCTGGAAATAGCCTCAGAGAAAAGAACGAGTAGGTACTGGTAAGGACTGCTGTATCCATTCCTGTTTATACAGAGAGTTGGTCAAGAGACCAGTTAGTTTGAGTTAAAGTTGCCATAAAACAACCAGAGTTTTCAAATACTAGAGAAGAAAGGAATTGTAACAGCACATTAAGAGCAATGACATTCCAAACCCAGACTTTGACAAACTGAGGAAACAAAAGATGATGGGATCTACTGGGCAAACATTCAAAGGGATGGGGTTTGTCTGTTTGCTTGTCTTAAAAAAAAAAAATAATTAAAAAATAAAATCTTAAGGTTTAGGAAGACAGGAAGTTTTAATCAGAACCAGTTCTGTAGGCAGAAAAAAAACCTTATCTAAACCAGGAAGATAAAAAGGAAGCACATGAAGAGACTTCACAGTATAAATTAAGATATCTTGACAATTAAGAATAATATCAGCAGTGTAAACAATATCACTTACAAAGGAATAGCACTGATTTCTCAGGGAGGGTGGTGGATTAAGATGCTAACTAAGTAAAAACAGGTAACTTGCATTAAGCCAATGAAGAAAATGTTATTAAAAATTACATGTAGAGGAAGCACAAAAGGGTAATTTGTTAACAGAAAAAGGTCAAAACACTGATAACAGAGAAAGCTAAAACAGTTTGGGCATTTTCTTAATTCGTCTTTAGAAAGCAACAAATTGTGGCCAAGCACTTAACCTGATTTTAATAAAAAGGACAGCACAGCATACAAGGAAAAGGGGAAAGGGAAAGAGTAAAACATTATTTAGATTTCCAGTTCAGACGGACTTAGCAATTTAAGGGAGACATCATCAACTGAAACAAAAATTTAGTTGTCAGGCCTGACAACATATGGAAGAGGGGGACATAGCTGAATTAAGGCAGGAATACTAGTACTTACACTTTCCCCTCTCCTTTTAATATTTTTATTTGTATTCACAGACAAGTTGATTAAATTGGGATATCTGAAAATTTACTAGAACAAATTATTAAAAAATCAATTTCCAAGAACTTGGGGATAATAAGATAATAAACAGACAACACAGATTTGTCAAGAACAAATCATATTAGACCAACCTAATTTAATTTTCTTAAAGTAATTAGTCTAGTGGATAAGACAGAAGAAATTGGAAGAAATATTTGCAAAGTATCTTAACCTAAGCAAATAAGGGAAATACAGTTTAGCTGAAAGTGCCGAAAGATAAGCATTCATGGGCTAGAAACAAGGAATGCTAAAAGCAGGTTTTGACACAGATTACAGCAGAGAACATTCCTGATTGAATTCCAAGAGGCTTGTTTGGGTCTATCACCATTATATGTTGTCATGAATTATTTAGATATTGCATGGACATTAACATTCTAAGTTATTTAAGAAGAGGTTATTCTACGAATATATAAAATTATTTTGATAAATTCTGGAGGAAGAAGTGAGAAATTTCATGAAAGCAAATGAAAACTATTACATTTTTAAAGAAAAAGTTCATAAACACAAAGGTGATAAACTGGTTAATTCAGCAGAAACAAAAGTTGTAATACATCTAACTTTGATGCTCAAAAATTGGATATAATGTTCTGGAACAGGTTACATCAAGTAACTGAGAGTTCAGACAGTGGAGCATCCCACTTTCCAAAGACAAATGGACAAATGATCAGACAAAATGACTCATGATGTGATTTAATTTGTTAAATTTTAAAAAAAAAAAAAAAGGCAGCTGAAAAGCAACATAATAATACAGTGTGTTTCATACTGCACGTTATCTATCATGAAGGGAAAGCTGGCTTACTTGCAACAAAGAAGATGTAGTTCTGATATTGGGAAAACTTTTCCAACTATTAGAAAAAATAAGTTCATTACTGGGTGCTATCACCTACGTAGCAGTCAGATCAGGCTTTTATTTGTTCAGCCAAAGCATGCTTAGATGATAGAACTAAAAAGACTGTTTTAAAGAGCTTACCTTGTTGTGGAGTATGTATTCGAAGTACACATATTCATTAAAAAGAAACAAATAAAAAACAACAGGCACTTTGTTGATTCTGGGAGTGATTTTTGCTCACACTATTTAACGATAGAAATATGGAGATTAGAGTACTTATATTGACAAACTGTAGTGCATGAGAAAAAGATTCATAAAACAAAAAAAACCCCAAACTTTCGGCTTTAAAGCCTAAGATTTTGAATAAAGCATATGTTTGGAATTTAAACAAATGGAACTCCTTTTTTAGCTTTATAATATTATAATATTTGAAGGTCAGTCTTTAAGAGACTGAAGAGGGCATGTGTCAATCTGAAACATTAAAAAGCCTTTAATAGTATTCAGGCTCACTCAATAATCTGATGACTTCAAAGATCTCAGCATCTTCACCCAAAGCACTCAGATTTCCATTAAGTGCTTAATGTAATTTTCAAAAGTTAACCAAACGATAAAACGCAGAGAACACTTCAACTTTGAACACGGTCTTACCATTCTACACTTGTCCCTCTACTGCATGAATAAGCGCTATGCTATCATGACAAGCTCTTTGCTCTACAGTTCTTACAGTAAGACTATCTATATTCTGACCATAAAGGCTCCATCTTGTCCAAACATAAATTCAATTTATCCCAACTGCAGTGTGGGCGTTTATGAATTTATGCCAGCTTCTGCACAGGTCTGCATGGAATAGAACTACTAACACAATCAGAAGCAAAGATTATATATATTATAGATTTCTTTCCAGTATTTTAATACATCAGTTAGAGTTCATAAGAACATCTTAATGTTTTAAGAATCATGTTCCATTTCATGTTGTATTGCCTGCACAATGGAAAATGGTTTATACCACTTAGTTACTTGTTTGCAAAAACTGGAGTGCTTTCAAATACAGACAATTCTAATGAAGACCTTTTATACATATCAAATTTAAGTATTTCCAGGTTACATTTTACAATCTTACAGGTCCACCTTGCAAACGTTTACCTAACAAAAATTAGCTTAGGCCTCACTTTCTGAGTACATATTATTCAAAGAGGTAGCAGGAAGAGAAACATATTATTACATCATAAAATCACCTCAATCAGCCATATTTGCACAGCAGCTAATACATTTTAATGTAGAAGCTTTAGAATTCCTTTATTGCAACCATACATTTATCAAAAGCTAAAAAACTAGCTTTTTAGAGAATAAGGTTTTTTTTTTTAATTCAAGGAAGCAGCATTTTTCAGCATGCTATACTTCGAAAAAGGATCTTTGTCTCTTATTGTAAATTCCTGCGCAGGATTAGCAAAGCACTACCTTATACTTGCATTTTTAACCTGTAAAAATTGTTGCTCAGTTCTTGTGTTAGGAAAGTGGATTTGATTACATTTCAGATAGTAGTCATCTTCTAAGCATTTTGAGTTGTCCCAGGGCATCTCCATGCCCTACTGGCTTGGGATTATATAACAAAACATCTGTTAATTTATTTATTTTAATTGTTAAGTTCAGCTGAAAACACCCATATTTTTCCTCTGGGTCCTTGTGAGATGATAATTAGCTTTGGAGCTAATTTTATTCAATGCTTATTTACGGATTAAAATGCAAATTCAGTGTTTGTGTATGCACACACATTTTTAACAATTTGTATGGAGAAGCATAAAAATCTTCTGAAGGTACAGATACATGTGAACAATGTAGCTGAAGACCTATGTCCCTCTACGTCAGTTAACAAGCAAGTAAGTGTAATTAAGGAGAGGGTTCCACTGGAGAGGTTGCAATTCACATATTACCAAAAAAGGCAGTGGAATACCAAAATAAGTTACTTAACTTGAGATAACATGCAAGCAAATGATAATTGAGAAGACACTCTGCAATATCAACAGGATTTGGCAGTTAGAGTACATTTTCAAATCTTCAACTCAAACGATGTTCCCATCCTACCATATGGATCTCATAGCTGGAAATTCATCAGCAGTGCCAATAGATGTCAAAAAGCTTTCAAAGTAGCTGCTTTAGAAAAGATTACATGTATTAACTTAAAACAATTTATAAACATGCCAAAATTTCTCAGAGTTCATCAACCTTTTCTCCTCCCTTGCTTGCCCTGAAAAGTATTTTCATGAAAGACCGTGAAAATATTCTGAGGCTCACATGAAGAATGAAGCCTGGATATATTCCATTGTAGGGCAGCAAAGTCAAGATGAAATGTGCCAAATTTAACTCTCTCCAAATGAAAATTTTTGGAATATATATATAAAAATTGGTTTTAGCAACACGCAAAAAATTCTCAGCAGGACAGTGGTGGCACAACCCTATTATTGCTGTAAGCACTAATTGATTCTGTGGGAAAGACTGAATGGAACAAAAACGTTGCCAGTGTTATGCTGGGGGAATTTGAACTTTTCAGTCTTTTCAACAAAACTTTCTGAAGAAGGGTGTATTCAGGCAGAGGAAAAAAAAAAAAAGAAAAGGAGATAATTTCTTTCCATTGTTTTCCTTTTTTTGTTTGTTTTTTTTTTTGGCTAGTACCCAGAAATATCTCTCTTCCTTCTTTCCCATGCCATGCAGACAAAAATCTTTCTGACCAATTTGGGGGCCTCAGAAGAGAGTGACTTGACACCAACTGAGAGAAGATAGAAACACTCCCCCTCCCTAGTCTGTTCATTAAAATGTGTCTTGTTGGCTTATGCTATGAGAAAACATGGGAAGTTTTCCTGACATATTATTAAGGATTTCTAAATACACTATTTCTATTTACTGCATAAAACTTTAAGGTAATATCTGTATTTATTCTATGGCAATATTGAAAACTGGTTTGCATCTGTTCTGAAAAGAAGAAACTATGATTCTATGATTCTAATTCTTAATAAATTATGTGGAAGTAAAAGATAACATTAAGATACAATGAATAATCTGAAGTCATTAATTATTTGGCATTTCTGTTTAGTATGAGATAGAAAGAAATGAAAATTTACCTATTACATTTAAAAACAATAAAGGAAATACCTTCCTGCACAGAAAATTAACACAGACAATATGGTAGTGTTTTCATTTTCCTGTTGGCAGCTAAAATGAGGTCTTAGTCTTAGATAATCTAACCATTTGATTTTATTTTTTTCTGAGAAATTATCATGTTATCGTCTCAAGCAAATGAGATAAACACCAATATTATCAGGGAACTTTTTTTTTTTTAACTAATGGATGTCTTTTGTTAGCAGTCTTCTCTATATGGGACAGCTAAGGTTTAAGATATATCATTATTACTGAGTGGAAGACAACATTATGAATAATTACAGGCTTCCAACATAAAATACACATTTCAGTCAAACAGCTGAAGTACTTCTTCATTAAGTAAATCTGTTGTTTTTTGGTTTGCTTTTTTTTTTCTTTTAAATATAATTTAGAAGATTCAGAAAATGACACTCAGAAAAGTCTAAGGATCTACTGCTGCACAAAGCACAATTTCTATTAACAATCTCTGGGATAGAGTTTTACATATGGTTTACTGGGACACTTACTCTTCCTGGATACAGAAGACCAGTGTCAAGGTGTTTTAACTCAATATATACAACTTATCATCTACCAGAGCAAAATGCAGTATTCTGTAGTTGCTTGTAAAATGAATTTGTCAAAGGGTATAAAGAAGGGTTTAGTGCATTTTTATAGAAAAGAAATAGTGTTTTACGATGTGTTGAAACAACCATTCATTTGACACAAAACATGTCAGTTTTATAAAAGGCAAGCTAGAGAACTAAAAGCAATCCACCTAAAAGTATGGAAAACTTATAAAAGATGATGTGTTAAAAGAAAATTTATATATAATATGTATGTATGTATGTATGTATTGGACCTGCTAGTCCAACAGCAGTAAATATCAAGAGAGCTAATTTTGCCTCTTCCCTCTCTGAGCCTTCCTCAAAGGCAAAAAGCCAATAACCTAAGTTTCACTGCCTGGCCAGCTGATGAATGATGTTAGTCCTATTTAGTCAACAAATTTCAACATGTGGATCATGGATCCCTGAGAATCTGTGGACTAATTCTGAGAGATCTATAAAAAAGTACTAAGAAAAATAAATTCACAGATACCATATTCTAACCAGTGGAAAGAAAGTTTCTAAGTTGGTCTACACCACCAGGGAAACTAAATTAAAGTGCAGGAACCAGAACAAGTGAAAATCACAGGTACTTGAATCTGAAGGATCACATCAGATTATATAGCATTAAAATGAGTTTCTCCAAGTAACAAACAGCAACGTAAATTTGTTAGTCATTTTTTTCTGTTTCCTGATCTACAGAAAGAGAGCTCTAGTGCAATCTAGTGCAAACCTCATTTTAGCTGCCAACAAATCATAATGAAATATCAGTGGAGTAAGTGACAACTTTCTGCTATTACAGATGATGACAGCAATATTTCTTACACTGTGAGCTACTCAGGAGCATATTTGTGAACAGTCAAGATTAAGAATAAAGTTTTATACTTTTGCTATTATCATACTTACATATATAGATATTTAAGTGTGTGTGTATACATATTTTTTAAAAAGCCCCAAGTAAAAATTCTCAGAGAGAATTATACAAACGCAGAATAATTTTCATAAAACTCAGGAAACGGTATATCACTGAATCTTTACCACAGATTTTAACAGAGAGCGAGCTTTGTAATTTTAAAGCTAGTGCAGCTATTTTGCAGCATTTGAAAGATTATTTTTAGCTATTCATGTTAAGTAGTCATTTCCAAGAGCCTACAAGAATTGCACAATTATTTCTAATTTAATAATAAATCAGTGAGATTAATTATTAAATTATCAACACAGGAACACTATAAGATTTCTTTAGGTCCTACAGTAAGAAAATTTAAGTGCATATTAGAGGCACTTCCTTTGACATAGTTCTGTCATGACCATTTACAGGCAGGGTAGTGTATATCAGGCCATTCAGTCAAGTGCATGAGATCACACAAGATGCTGAATACCAGATCTTGAGTATACTACTTTGGCAGAATATGCACTATGCAATACTGAAATGCTGTAATTTTCATTAGTAACAGTAAGACTTTCAGAAATCTCTTAATTTTCTATTCAGAGAAATTTGAGCTGTCATTTACAGAAACACAAATATTATTACAGATTCAGCATCTGAGTTCCACTGAAGTCCACTGCTGTACTGTCTGTTCTAGCTGAGCTGCTATTAGTACAAAGACGTACAACAGTATGCCGGACTGTCACAGACCAAATCCATGCTTCACCTGAGGTTTAAAACATAGTTTATTCTAAGTCACAATTCTGCCTTTTTCTTTAAGAAGAAATCCCCTAATAATATTATTATATTTCCAGTCATGGCTGCACAAGTCAAGGCTGCACAAGAAAATGCAGAGCAGCAAACTGGTGAAGGCTGGGAGACACTCTTTCAGCTAGCTCCATTCTGACACCCTTCCCTCAGCACTTGCTTTAGCCACTGCCAAACACTACATAACCACTTGATCAATCTAGTCTGTGCCATTTAGATGTTCTTAGTTCTCTACCTATGTATTCTAGCTTTAGCTAGCTAAGGATGTTATTTATACAGTCTAAACACTGCATCTTTACAGTGGCCTTGAAACTCATGCGCTGTATCCTACATGACGAAATGAGCACAGGCCACTCAGAAGACCTATCTCTTCCCACAGTATATGCATAGATTGTGACTTCTCATATATTCAGGGGAGCAGAAGGAGAATATTCTGTTGTGAAAGAGCCTGAAGTGAAAATGGCCTCTGGTGTTTTCACTGTCTGCACTGGCCAGTGCAGAAAAACATGCTCAGACCATTGCTGTGACGCTCTGGTGTGTTTGTAGTTGATAGGCATCATTACACTGCTCTGGACTGTATTCAGGGAAGGATGTAAATGTAAACATTGTATCTGTCAAGTCATTTTTGAGGGAAATGTGGATATGAAAACCACATGCAAAAACCACAAAAGAACTAGTAGGTACATTTCGTGAAGATAATTAATGCTGGTATATTTAAATTATGACATTAAACACAAAACTATCTTTTACATTTTTGCTTTTGTTTTCACTGACAACCTGTTACTGCTTTGATTAATGTTTCGTTCCCTAGATATAGGGAGATGTGCTCCACTCGCTAGCACTTTACATAGGCTTTTAAAGTCCAGGAACAAGTTAAAACTCTAGCTAGATTTCAAGTGTGTATATGACTGCACTTGACTTCCTCAGCATTGACATCTGCAGCTCTTTGTTTTAGAGACTTGATCAGTTTGAACTTTCAGTAAGATGGTAAATATAGTACGCATTTAAGTTCTTAACCATTCACATAACTGACTGAAGGTCAAGCCTATCAGACTCGCTTCAGCTCACATCAATTATCCCCACTATTGAAGGTGATGTAACTACAATTCCAGCTAATTGCATCTGTAATATTGAGATAGAGTGCTTAATAAGGCTCAACATGGGAGAATCAAATTAAGTCTGTCAATCTTATTTGAAATAATGCATTTTGTTATATAAACAGTCCAACAGCCTAAGATTTGTAGATTCGCATTTGGGTGCCTTTTTCAGGCAAATGCATTCCTCTCATGGTAAAATACTCTTCAATGACATTGCACTAAATATATCCTAATATTGAAAAAGGTAAAGCTTATTTTACATTCTAGAAATTATTTATCACCTGTTAATGAGAAAAAACAGAGAAATACCCTCCAAGCAGCATCTAGTTATAACTGTAAACAGAGAAGTATCTATCCAGTCATTCCTTGCAATCAGTGTTAATTTTCATTGTCTTTGCATAGCTGTAGATAATCACATTCCTGTTAATTTACAGCTATATTCTAATCCTTCATTTAAAACTCTACATAGATTTTGATTTTAGCACCTGAACAATCATCTGACAATGTGTGAAGTGACGGTAAAATACTAGTACACTTGAGGCCTAGGTTTTGTTCAAGCGTTAAGCATTCAAGGTAGAAGATCAAGGAAAATTTCTAGCTAATGAGACATCCCAACAGTGAACTCATTTGAGGGTGGCTGGTTGTAACCTAACCCATGAACCTCCTTCATCTTCCTGGTCTCTATTCACACCATCTGAAAAACATATGTAGATGGAAAAGCTGAGAATGCTTTTTCCTCCTTTCTTGGGAGAATTGGGAAAATTCCTGCACTTTTTCTTTGTCTCAAAGCTCAGGAATCATCTAAGCCGATTAACTGAGGTAATTACACGCAGACTCAGCTCTGCTTGAAATACATTTTACAGGTGAGCTGGACCACAATACTAATCTCTGACATATATGTCTGCCCAGAGTTTCAAAGGTGGACTATACTGCACTGTGAGTTACAGTTAAAGTGCTTTGAAATTGGAATGGGAACAGTTTGAATTAGGAATCAAACCCAGAATAAACTGAAATTTAATATTCTGTGTAAATGTAACGATCACAGTTTTAGTCTTTACAGATGGAACTTCCACTGGTATAAACTGATTATTGACAACATATAGGACTTAAAGATGTGACTCTAAAAATCTACAATGAAATAAGACCTTACAGAGGAAATTCTGCATATTCTAATAATGTCTTTACATAAAAGGTTTTAATTTAAAAATCACAAAATCGAGCAACCTGATTTTCATATATTTTCATGATGTCTGCAAAACTGTTTTAATGTTAAATATTACTAATTCAGTAATTTCTAATTGTTAAGGCAGGACTCCATGCTGTCTTGCTCATTTGGGATGTTATTTAGCTGATGCTTAACATGAAATAATAATTATATTTTTCAAACATAAATGCTCTGCTACAGCAGCACTCAAAAGTATACGGAGTGCAAAACCCTTCTATCAAGCTTTCTATGACAAATTAGAAGTCAATCCTTGCCACTAAGAAAGTGCCATTAATTATGCTTAAACAGCACAACAAAGACAACAGGTGCTTGTAGGAAGGTCATACAAAAGGCTTCACATGGAACTAAGAAGTGATTGTTATGACAGCATAAAGTAATGCACAGTCTGAAGAATGTTTTTCTTGAACATTGTTATGGTTCTAAACAAGGAAAAATTAGCCAGTATCCCCAAGAATATCATAGGCTTTTAGATTAAATGTAGCAATAAGAAAAAAAAAAAGAAAAAAGCAGAGATGTGCCAAGCTGATTCCGCTTGAGGAAATTAAACATTTCATTAAAGATGTTTCAGCTTTGTCTTCTTTAACTGGCTTTAACTATAATTTTCTTTTATGTGTACGAGAAAGTCTTACTGAGGACAAATAGCAGCTTTTAAGACATTCTTCCTATCTGAGCATGTTACTTACAAAAGTGATGAACAGTATTTATCAGCAAGAAATAGGGAGGCCTACTTTGCTACTAAGTTTGTTACTAAAGATGAAAAGATTAATTCATCTGTCCATGGGAGAAGAAAGCTTACAAAGAGGCTTGATGAATATGACTGTCTTTGTACAGCTGGAGTAGACTCCTTATCAAAAAGCAGGAATATTAGCATGGCTACAAGTATATTATACAGCTACAAGAATTTGGCAGTCCTTCCCATTTTCATCTGTTCCACTTTACGGTAACAGATTGCTCCTGTTCCACCTATCTCACGTCCACTGCAAACACTTCCCCAGTTTATTTTTCCAAAAGATGTGGTACCAGATTTATTTTATTTTTTTTGTCAGTAGTTATAGAATTTAACTGTGTTGAACATTCCTGGACACTTAGAGAGTATTCTGCAGAATAGAAGAGTTCTGGGCAGCAACAGAAATGCAGCAACTATCTGCCCATCATACAAACACGATATTTCAGATGGAAGCTCCTTCTTATGCTCAAGCTCCTGTCCTAACCTTTTTCGACCGTGACAACATGGCTTAAATGCCAGACTCATGTTTAAAGCACTTTGTGCTGTCTGTTGTACAGACAGTACTATAGCTATTCTGTTGTAAAACCAAAAGTTAACTTCTCTCTTGAATCTCATTAACAGCTATAAACAGGTCATGACTACCCTGATGATGCTCAGTCACAAAATTTATCTATATGATGCTATCTAGCAGTACAGCATGAATCGGAATAACCAACTACACCTTTGTAATAATGAAAGCAGAGTTGTACTTGAAGTACTGAGGATAATGTGTTTTGTGGACTACTTTACAAGTCCTCTCTCTTTTTTAGCATGAAGAAAAAGGAAAACATCATAGGCTAAAAATTTGCTTTCCCCTGGTGACCCACTCAAAAAACTACCCCTGTCACCATTTCTACCCTGGGAATGAGCAGGCCAACTTTGTCTTAAGCAAAAAATGAGTGTCTACTTTATTTCCTAAGCAGTGAGACTGGGTATATGATAGCACCAATTGGCATGTAACATGGGCTGCTAAAATCTTAACGCTACCTCCACTTCTGATTAAAAACACAAACAGAACAAAACAGAGACTTAAAGCAAGTACTGAATACTCCTTAAAACTCTCCTCTTTTATACACAGATTAAAATATTTAAAATTGTGAGTCTTCTGCCCTCATCCATGCAAATCACTTCTAAATATTATTTTATGAATCTGTGATTCTAAAATCATTAATATTACAGTGTGAAATAAAGTTGAGCTGATATTTCAGCAGATAAATTTTAAAAATGAAATATACTTGCCCTAATTTAGGTGAGCTTCTAAGTTTTAACAAAATCATTGTATCTTCAAGATTCGTGGGACAAATGAAATGGGAGAGCCATGTTAAGAAAGAACCGTAAGTCTATAATGTGAAAAAGTATAGAGCTTGTTACGAAGGATCCCTTAAGGTTTGGTAGACTCTTGTTCTCTTGGAATCTTGTTCATTCTGTGAATAAGCACGTGATACAGGTCACAACAATGTATTCCTGTATATTAAAACAAGAATGCAAGCAAACCACCACAGTTCCCTAGACTTTTCTGATTTATATACCATGCTACTTAAGTACTTGCTCTGGGCATTTAAAATAACTACAATAAAGTAATGATCAATACATATATTTTCATCTTTCATGTCTATATCAATATTAACCTTCTGGTTTTATGCAGTGATAATTATCCCCAAAGTATTATTTTTAGTGGACTATTAAGATGGTTTTCTTAAATCAATAACAAGACTGACATATAATATGTATCATGAAAGATCCATAAAAACATGCTTAAGATTTCACTATTTTTCACTGGGATAATAAACGGCAACTAGTTCTCCCAGTACAGCAAAAGATGTACAGGTCTAACTGAATGTATACTAAATATTTGATTTCTATACAAGAAAAGATAACATCAAGAAACAAGATATACAAGAAAGATAACATCAGCATGTATAAATCAGTGTCTGTACAAAGAAAAAAACAATGGTATTTTTAAGAACTACAGTGGATATATAATGACTTTTCAGCTGATTATATTGTTGTTACATCTCTTGTTTTTCTAGGACCTTTGATCATTCTCACAATTTTTTCATATCTCTGAAGCAAGAATTAAAAAAAAACAAACCCAACATTGTCTCAGCCTTAGTACCAGAGACAGAGGAAGGAAGAGAAGAATAATGTCCTCTCTACTTGAGTATCTCTCGTTTAGTCTTGGCTGGAAAGCACTTGAACCCCTGAATACTTAAGCTGATCCTCTTGATATCAAACAGGATTCATCTCAACTGAAAAAAACCCAAACAGAACCAAGGATAAATAATACTTATTAGCCTCTTTGAGGTATTTTGAGAGTGGGTGGTTAACCCTTACATGGTGTGTTAACAAGTAATGTCTGCTACATGTTCAGTATATATAATAACCACCTACATTGGAAGAGGTTTGCCCACTGGCAAAATAGCATTATTTCTATTTTTAATGAAAGGTTAAATGAAAACATGAAAGTGCATAACAGCTATTTCATTTATGCGAATTTAAAATAACTCTGACAAAGGTTTGGATTGCAACTCAGTGACTCTCCCCACTTACCTCATTTCATTTTAACCCACTTTAAAGCACATTCTACAAGAAAGGAAGCTCTTACTCCTGAGGGATATAAGAGTGAGAGCAAAATGGAACAGATTCTGGAAACATTAAAATTAATGATGTCTGAGAAATCATTATGGTTATAAACCTTGAATCTGACAGTTTTAATTCAAGGCTCACAAAAACTGAGAAACAGTTAAATAATCTGAAGGACCAGATGGTCTCAGCCTTTGGGGAATTCACTACAGACAAATTGGGAAACAGGAGTCAACAGTCAGAAACAAAAGATATTCTGAAGTGTTTTGAAGGGTCTGATTTCTGACAAAAAACTTAAGAAGATAATTTTCCTAGAGATTTTTCCAAGAGATTTTTCAACACTTACATTGCAAAAGGTTCAGATTTGGTATCTCTATGCCCAAGTCAGATCCCTGAAATGAGTTATTTTCACAAGAACAAACATTGAGACTTGCATTTGCCATAGGAGAAGGAACATTTCCTCTTTGGTTGGATTTGTAACTAACTTCTTTGGTAAATAACTCAAAATGATTTCATATACTGCAATTAATTTAATAGCTACAGTGAAGGACAAGCAAAGGAATTACTTTTAAATACACCAAACTCTTTGGCCTTAACAGAATTAATATGTTGCCTTCCCTCTCCTACTTCTTTTCAAGCTGGATTGAAAAAAAAGATTTAAAGAAAAATAATGAAAAAGTGTCACGCCTGCACGAAGGATTACTTACTTTGTGGTTGTGTTCTCACAATAGAAGACAGCTATGTAAATTCTTCAGGCTGTATAATGCCGTGGAAACATAGGATTAAGGTAATAAAAATTTAACCTCCTTGGTAAATATGACAGCTACCACTACTTTTTAGAAAAAAAAACCCACCAAAAACTTTTATTTTCAAAAGTAGCTGAAAATAATTTGAAATTATATTTTTTAAAAAATCTGAAATGGTTATTCCGATAATGTGGCATTAATTTAAATTTTGTATACTGTTGCTCTTGAAGCTTTAAAACAAATTATTTTGAGTCTAAAACTGGAAGTAAGAATGGGACTTTCAGAGTGTAAGTAGCTATTCTGGTGTATCCCCCCCCCTTAACAGGGGAGCAGAAATTAGGGAAAGAAACATTTTTTTTTTTGCAATATTTGTTGCTAGAAACAGTATTATTCAGGAACTCTCACATTTATATTACCAGTCTGAATCTAGCTTTAAAAGTAGTTGCCAAACATCTTAATCACTCAGCCTGTTCATGCGACAGTCAACATGAAATTACTTACCTGTTTTCTCACGTTTTTGTTTAATTCTTCTGTTCATTTGTCCACATAGAAATAAAACATAAACTAAACTCTGATGGTAACATAACTCTTAGTAATAGAAATCAACAAGCATATTCACTCAACTTTGCTTCTGAATGAAAGCAAATACAGACTGAAACAAATTCTCTCTAATTCTCTAATTCTCATTCTTCTGTCTCTGCTGGTAAACAAAATAATCTGAGTATTAAGACTTCCACTGTGCTTTGTGCCTTATAAAACTGTGGAAGAAAAGACAGCTAATATTTTAATTTGTTGTCAGATTCACTAGAAAGAGATTAGGATAATGAATTCTGATGGTCTGTGATTATATTGTCCAGATTCCTCCTTTTGTACGACCGCCGGATCTACTAGCTTCCAATAGGTCAACAAAGCAAGTTCTTTTCCATTACATGGAGTGGAGTTTTTTGGTTTTGAAAATGCCATCCAACATCTCAAAATCCACAAAATATCACAAGCGAGGAAGATGACTTCTGGTTAGTGTAATATAGGGTAAGAAAGGGAGTTTGGGAGGAGATTTACCAGTCCCTCCAAAATACTTTCAGTTAACAGCAAGAACAGACCAAGAAATGGACAAGGAATAAGAAGTCGCAGAATCACAGAATCAGCTAGGTTGGAAAAGATGTTTAAGATCATCAAGTCCAACCATCACTCCAGACTGCCATGACCACTACTAAATCATATCACTGAGGGCCTCATCTACATGGTTTTTGAACACTTCCAGAGATGGTGATTCCACCACTTGCCTGGGCAGCCTGTTCCAATACCTGATCACCATCTCTGTGAAGAAATTTTTCCTAATATCCAGTCTAAACCTCCCCTGGTACAGCTTGAGGCCGCTACCTCTTGTTCTATCACTTGTTACTTGAGAGAACAAACTGACCCCGACCTCACTACAACCGCAGCCTTAGAGTCATCAGTACTGAAAGGGAATGCAACAGCACTAGTTGAGTGAGGTTACTTGGGTTTAGTATTGGCGCCACAGGATACAAAACAAGTAAGATTTCATTTAATCCCTGGAAGCGACTTTTCACGAAGAATCTCTCTCACATATATATACTATATATACATATATTCTATAATAAAATTCTAACTCAGTCTACAAATTAATTTTTTTTCATTGCATCCCCCTACGCCCCCCATTTAGTATGATTGTAGGTAGACAAACCCTTTAATCAGGTTCCAGTCCCTACATCCCTCATTGTCACTAGTAATTGTCTACAAATGTGTCTCTCACAGGGAGACTAAATGACCTTTTTTTTTTTTATCTTTTCCCCCCACTTGCCTGACAACTAACACTTGCATGTGCATTGAAAAGCTTAGAAAGAATTGTCCCCAAAATTTATAAAACATTTATGGTACTTTCAGACTTTCATATCAAATAGATTTTGATGAAAGAGACTAATTATTTTTATTTTCTCAATGACTTTTAAGATAGAAGTTTGAGATTTAATATATGAAGCTAGATAAGTAATTGCTGATTCCTGCTTCTCATATCCCAGTATGTTTCTCACAACTTCTCTATATATTATGGTAAACCATAAAGCATTAAAACATGAATTTGTCATGGAATTAATCTAAACATGTGGAAAAAAGGGCAGCAGTAGAATTTCCTGCTGTATGAGACCGCTAGCTGCTCATTATGTGAAAATACGTAGGACATAAAATAATTTGTATAAAGTAAATATTTCACATCAAACCTATGCCAACAGTAAGAAAATTATTTACATAGAACTTAAGATAAATTCTAATGCTTTTTTCTGTTAACAGACTTCCATTTTATTTGCATATCAATTATTTACCCTTTTCAAAGCTAACACTTTTGATGCATCATTTATAAGCTAACTACTGCACGCTACTTTCTTTTACTACTACTACTACTTTCAACTCCTATTTTCCCTTATTGCAGGCTAATTTTCCGTAAGTAGTCTGAAAACAGCTATCTGACATTATGCAAGCCTAAAGCATATATAAATGTATATGACTTCACGGCAACAGGCCTGCTTACACATGAGACCACCAATTCTTAATATGTAAAAGAAGGTAGATAATTTTAGAAACAAAAGGCAGTGATAAATATCTCACTTCTCATAAAACAGCAGGTATATCTAAGCACAGATTTAGTTATCTGATAAATAAAGTTAGTAATATTAAGACCTCAAAAGAGGTTGTATTTTACTTTATAACATGATTTTGTCCATCCCTTGACCATACTGGTACTAAATCTCTTCAATCTGGTAAGGTCGGCAAAGAATGCATCAGCCATGCGAAGCGAACAATTATTTATTTCAGCCTCTCCATCCAAATTTGACCTATTGAACATTTCAGAAAAAGAAGAAAAAGCCAAACCACTTCTAACAAGATTAATGGCACAACAGACTTCTATTTTCTATAACTTACAGTGGTAGGCAAAACAGAAAACCCCGGCATAGAGTTATTGTTTGCTCTTCATGCTAACATCAACAAGCAAACAAATCAAGAGCAGACTGTACTGGGCACACCTTCCTTTATCACAGTCCTTTCAAGAAAAGGATTTGTGGTTTATAATGTTGATAATATTAGCCATTTTGCTCCCCCACACATAACCACACTACCAGTAATCAAGAAAATAAGAGGTTTAATATTTCTCTTTGGCTGACTTGCATGAACACCTAAAAATTGACAATTCTAGCCTGATGTGAATTAACCTTTGCCAAAGAAAAGTGGAAAAATATGCAAGTGCTGACTAATACAATTTACCACAACTCTACTGAATTGTTACAAATAATCAAAGAACCTCTAGAAGTAGTAGTAAACTGCAAAATAACAAAAATAAAGTTATTCTATTGTTTAAATATATGACTGAGGGAGATCTGACTGGCAGAATGACTGGACAGGTGTTTTGCAATAACTGTACAATATGTCAGTCCTTGTACTCTGTTGGCCAGTTCTTGTTAGCAACTCTGGAGAGCTTTTACAATTATTTTCTAGTAAACTAAGCACAGTAAACACATAGTGAATGTGCACATTTTTATCCTATTTGATTACAGTAACAAATACGTTTTGATTGATTCATGTATTTAGGTCTGAAGCATACTGTTATTAAAAAACTCTGAAATACAATGAGTAAACTTTTATCCTGCTTCTCTTATGTCAGTGGTAGTAGTTACTGTAATTTAGGTATTTATAAAAGTTAGTGGAGTAGTTGCTGAGCTATTTTAAAATGGTTTATATTGCAGATGTGTAAATAATACAAAAACTTTGATGAGTAAAAAGATTCTATAGCAATTCAACAATAAAAAGAACTTTTGGCTCAATGCATACTATGTATTTTTTTTCCAATTATCTAATGTAGTTGCTTTCTAATTATCTTTCTAGTTGTTATTGAGATGGTCCCCAAGGAGTCTCTCTAATGATCATTTATTGAATTTCTTTAATTTGAAGGAAAATAATTAGTGCTTTCACAACTAAAAAATCAGTTACAAAAGCAAACGGGTGAATACTAAAGACGTGAATTGAAGTCTGCTTAGTTAAAGCTGCAAGTAATATAGCTGTAAGATTTTGACTGGTTTTCCAAGTTTGCTGAAAGATTTTAATGCAAGCTACTACACCTGTTTGAAAGTCTTATCTACACATTGTTATCTTGGTTTAACTATTGGAAGATCATGAAAATAAGAAAAAGAATAGAGCTTCCCCAAAAGGAAACTGAGGAAAGATGTAAAGACTAAAATTTACTCTAATTTTCATTGAGCATTAGAATTTTGACCTCTGTCAAAATCCATGCCGCTCTTTTTTTTCCCCAGGTATGGAAACTAAAGATGGCAAAATAATGTTAATTATGTTTATTTTTTTACTTCTTTTCTTGCAGAAATATACTTTGGAAATGGCTCCTATGTCTCAAATTCTCCCAGAACATCTGGTAGTATTACTTTCTATCCACTAAAATCCTTCCAATGAACTCCTGGTAAGATGTATTACTGGTATACAGCAACAACCTGAATTTCCCCTTTTTTTCTTTCTAGTTACTAGACATGCACAATTTCTCATAACACTGAGGCCACAGGTCATTCTTTATATAAAATTACTGGAGCAGTATCAGTAAGTTAAATTCTTAATTATTTTGCTAGGAGGAGATTGGAGCATGCTTTTCTCATGGACATCTTGAATCAGAATGACATCCTATTTCTCTGGAAATATTAAGAATCCTTGCTGTTCATTAGAAGCCAAATTTTAACCTGAAACTGTATTTTAAGAAACCTTGTTAAGCTATGCTTAATTTTTTGACAGAGCACTATCTGATAACTTAGACAGGTAATAAAATCTTCCTCTTTTTTCATGATGATGTGTGTTACTTGTCAAAAAAATTAGGCTGCATCTCTATTACTCCAAGGTTACCACATATTTACCAGAGGTAAAAATGGACTCATCCTCTTGAAGCAAGAAGTTTCCCTTGTGTCCTCCAGGCAAGAGTGGTTTTAACTTTAGCATCGATCTGTTTTACAAGCACTTCACAAAATCAGTTAAAACTTACACCTTTATCTATTTTATATTCATTATCCATTGCATGTAGAATTTTAAAAGCATGCTTACACTGCCAAGTAGAATGCAAACAAAGATCTTACTGTGTTCAGGGCTAATTTGATTCTTTTCTTCAAAGTTACAGGTTATTGTAATACCTGACTCGAACACTTTCAACACTTTAATAACTTTCTCCACATTACACTGACCTTTGTCAATATCTTATACTGGACTACCTGTGAAATGGAACTCATAACAACATTTTGTCCCTAACTATGTTAAATAGGCTTTCAGCGCATTAAAAAAACCCAAACAAACCCACAGTATCAACGCTAATTATAACGAAGGCTTCCCTAATTTCTGTGTTTTGAAAATTGAGATCAGAATCACCAAACAGTGAGACATAGTCTGTCACCTGAGAACCTTTCTTAACCTCTTTGAAATCAAACTTGGAAGCATTTGGCCAATAAATCTGTCCAAAAACTTATCTACAAATCTGTTTGTTAATAGTTTAACCAAGGAGGTGCATAAGCTGCCATTATTATTGCTGTGTTAAATGAAATCTGGAATCTTTGTAAGAAACCTCATCTAAAGTGAGGGATGTAAGCATTACCATCCATAGTCATAAAGGTTTAAAATTTTAGGTATATCTGGACAAAGATACACAGAAAGGCCATGTCAATCAGTTATCATCATTATATTATTATATATTACAGATATTATATATCTGAAAAACCCTATAACGTAGACATTTCAAGTACTTCTCCACCTAAGGGAGCCACAACAACATTCAACAGAGGATGTTCTGTCTTTATACAATAATAAACCACCAATTTCTTGAAAATTTATGCAATGCAAAAGTGGAAATGTATATCCAGCCCTCACCAGGACCATCTTTATCATGATGTTTTCTGCCTATGATAGAATTGCAGTCAACTTATCTGCAAAGCAGAAGCAGAAGCATCATAAGCAGGTGAAGCGGAAGATGTGCCTGACACCTTCTATTACCAAGAGAAGAGAAAGCAAAAAATTCAAAACTAGCCTGAAAGAACTAAATATTAGTTTAAGTGATATGCAGTGAATTAGTACATCATTGGAAGAAGAAGCAAGCTACCTGATTAGTTTCTAATGCATTGCCTTCCTCTAGAGAAAACCAAATCGATGGAAAAATAAATCTTAAAATAAAGGACAGAATAGAGATCACAATAAAGGAAAAAAAATAAAAATGTCACAGAAGAGATTGAAAAGGTAGTGAAAGAGAAATGGGTGAAACCAGATCTGATTATCTTAATTTGTAGTGATTATTCTAGATTTATTCAATCAACAAGCAAATTCTTCATGGCCAAGGCCAACGTCAGACTTAAGTTCTAAGGGATTCCAAGGCAAGGATAAAAAACAACTACAGTTTTTTTTTTTTTAAAAAAGACTGATTCTTCAAAACATTTTATTTAAAAGAGAAAGAGGATGGCATTATGACTTGACATCAGAGCACACAGATTATGCAGAGCTGTGACTCCTTCATAGAAGATTCTTTTCTTACTATGGATTTGTGTGAATCTAATCCTCTGGGAAGTCAATCAGGAAGGATGGCCTGCCCATCCTATAGCAAAGATCAATGAAGCAGGATTTACTATTGTAATGCTTTTGTACTTGGCCATGGACTGGATAACAACTACAGCTCTGATGGATTCACTACTCTCTTTTCCTATTCTACAAGTCTCGCAACCTGTAGGAATACAACAAATTCCAACAAGTTTGTCTGAATACTGTTAAATATAATGAGCCTGAAAATGCAGACACTTTCAAACAGTATGAGATTTATGCCTCTTTACAAAACACAGCCACATAGCCAGGAAAGCTTTCTGTGATTAGGCAGGAAGGAGAAGGATTTATTCCAACATATAATAATCTACCTGAATCAGGTCTAAGTGTTTATCTTGCTGTTTCAGGGTTATAATGTGCTTGTACTACAAAATAAGTACTTAGGAGCCAATACCATAGGAAAATATAAACAGATTTAAGATGACAAAAGCAGCTGGATATCTTGACACGCACTGTCAGCAGCTTTATGAAAATTTTATATACCTGAGCTTCCTCATTGATAATTTTTCCTTCATTCAACTCTGTAGGCTTATGTGCTTGTTTGCAGAGATAAAATTTGAGGAATGAATATGTATTTTTATTAAATTTTATACTGTGCTCTGCCTGGGTTAGCTGCACAACCCTGTTATGTGACATAACTCCAGTAAATTTATTCCTACTGGATTTTCATTTTATTGCTGTTTTAATAATAAAAAGGGAATAATTTCTTATATGCTATAATTTTTTTTTTATTTTAAATTTATTTTTGTTTAAGGGAACAAGGGACTGTAAAATAATTGCTAAGAAAGCTACTATTATGTTACAGTATGAAACTGTTGATAAAGAGATTTCAAAGACATAAAAAGCACATCAACCTGAGCATGTTTTTAGACTCTGAAACCTTCCCAGCAATTTCTGAGTACTGTCTTTGGCAAATGTCCAGTTTAGTTGTAACATAGTTTTTGGAGCTATAGCGATGCCATGTGATAAAAAAATTGTACAGCAGTTTTTAGTAGGCAGTTCCACAGTTAAAATGATCTACCTTATTTCTTATTGGGATAACGAGAGTTCAGTCTGTCCTCCTGCATGGCTTAACAGAAGAAAACACTCAACCAGAATGCAGTAACAGTGAAATGGAGACAGATGGAGAGGAAAAATATTTATGTTTTCAAGACTGATTAAGCAAACAAAGACAACATTGTTCTACATGGCAGAGTATTTTAGAATGAGTCTGTTATACTCCGCAGGAAAATTTCTGGGGAAATCTGGAGAGTGTACATGTGTTGTGAAGGTATGCAAAGGACAATCAAGAGAAGTTAGGACAAGTTATTAGAAGTCTTAAAGTAAATGAATAATCTGCACTTAAACATTTCTGTTGATGCTTTCCTTCAAAACTAGGTGGCCTTAGTTCAATGTAGCTGAATTCATTTCCAAATTAATTCATTTCAGGTGAATTGAATTAAAATGACTTTGAATCTGGCTGAGGATGCTCCTTAGGGTTTCACTTACACACTTTCAAAATTAATTCAGATTGATTTTCCCCAGTGTCTGCATGTAGACAAATCCCTTAAACAGATTACAAAGGGAAATGAAGAAATAACACAGACTGCACCACTAGAAACTGATATTTCTAAAATAATCTCGTTAGCAACTCAGAATTCATTAATTTTTAACACATTTCTATCATAATTTCAATTTTGATGCATTATTTCAATATATACATATTGAAACCTACAGAGGAGATAGACAGGCTTGTGCTCTCTCAAGCCCTTTCAGCTGTTAAGTAAAACGGGGTTGGTACCATCATTTCTTCTTTGCAAATAAGCACGGTATGCTTTCATATCAGCACGAGAGAACATTCTAGCAAAGCTAATGACACAACATGAGAAAAAGGGGTTTAGTGCTAGAAAAGCTTTCCTACTCTTTTTTCTTCTTCATAGTTTTGTGAATACATTACCATAGCTATATGTGGAATCTCTAGCCTGTTCCCTTCTTGAACTGATGATGTTTAATTTAGTGTCCTACAGTTGTGAACCGCACTCCAGTACTTGCTCACTGTGCTGAATAAACATTTCCTCCCTGACTCCTCAGGTTATATAACAACTTCACATGACACATCTGCATATTTTGCCTACAGAAGATATATTTCATTTTTTGATTTTCCTATCCATAGCTCAATTGGCAGAAGATCTACTTAATTTTAAAGTAGCTTATTCTCAGATCCTAATAATTATTAAAAACTTCCATTATTTGGACTGAAATATAATTTAAACTCAGACCTGGGCCTTTAGTATCTCATTGAACTATGCTGTTTGAGCACTGGTCTCTAGCCAGTGCCTGGCTATGGACTGACTGACCTCATTTCAGACCTACCTCATGACTATGTACCTGTCTAGACTGTGTCTGACCCTGGTTTCTCCCACCAGACCTCATCCTGACCTGCAGGTTGCCCTGGGACCTGCCTCATCACCATGAACTTGTTTGTTAGTCTGTACTCTCTCTGAACTTGATGACAATCTGAGTCTGCTCTGCTTGCCTCTCAGGTACTGTGTCTTATGAGAGCTGCATTGCTGGCCACTTGATCCTGATCAGCCCCCATCCCTTCAGACCTTCTGTTTCCTAATAGTGGTCTGTGTGTACAACAAAAACCAGGGATAATTCAATGCCCAGCATACAAGGCAAGATTTCTGGGTGCTCTTACACTTTTCTTCACCATTTCAGACATGCAGGTTTTTCCTGCAGCAGCCCAGTCCCTGAAAGCATCCTTGTACAAATGTGGAACATGGAGGAGACAAAGTCCCTGTGGGCTGAGGGGAGGTGACAAGAAGGACCAGAACAAAACCTGTGTCTCGAGGCCTTCTGATCAAATTTTTCCAGTTTACACGGACATCACCTCACTTGGGCCCTGGGCATAAGCAGTCCGTGTCCAAGGCCTCCACTATCTCTGTCCCTGGCACGGCTGAGCACAGCTCCATCCATGATGTTGCTGGGCATGTATAACTCCATCCCATTATTGGAAAAGGAGGAATTGTTCTTTACTATGAGGGTGGTGGGACATTGGAACAGGTTGCCCAGAGTTGTGGCTGCTCCATCTGTGGAAGTGTTCAAGGCCAGGACGGAGCTTTGAGCAATCTGGTCTAGTGAAAGATGTCCCTGCCCATGGCAGGTGGGCTAGATCTAGATGGTCCTGGATCTGGTTGGATCTTCAAGGTTCCTTCCAACTCAAATCATTCTATGATTCTATGATAAGGCCAACCAATTTTACTACTGCATCACTTTCAAGGATACTGGAAAATCAGCAAATACAAGGTAGCTCGTATGAACTGTATATACATTCCTGAAAACAGATGACATATTGGAAAGAACATAATCATCACCTTACTCTTCCTAGTAGTAACACTGTTTTAGAAGAAGTAGGATTGCCAGGGCATGTCTATTACATAAGCAACTGGGACTAGCATAAGCCTGAACAAATACATTACCACCTATCAAGAATAAGCAGATAATCAAGCGAAGCAACTGGTTACAAGGTCACGCTTAGTGTCTCAATATTTACTGAATTATCTTGCTTTCACTGATGATTTAAGTTTGCCATATATCAATGCATCTCTGAGCCTAATGCTAAGAGAAAAAGATAACCTTTTAAAGTTTTTAAAATGAAGATAGTGCCCTAGTCACTTCACATTTGTGCCTTTTGTTTGTTTGTTTGTTTTTTAAGTGATAACAAACTGGGTAGATATTTCCAGGAATTCACAGATCATTAGCTAATATAAATAGAAATATAAATTCCTTTTTCAGTGCAGTGATTCCATTGGGATTATAAAACAGTAAATCAGGCCCCAACAGTACAGCAATAGGTTTCATAAATATTTATTGCAGATACTCAGCTATCAATAGAGTCTAACATTCACTGCTAGTTTTCGATTACATCTAGAGTGATGTTTCACTCTAATGAAACTCCAAAAGCCAAAACACTGAGAATCACTGTAGCAAAAGGTACTCAGTGAGTCTGATCCTCTTTGAAAGTTCCTTCCTTAAAGAAACTTTAGCAATTGCACAGTGGAGGAAAACTGAAATGCTGAAGCTTGAGTCTGCCATTTGATTTGATTTGTTATTTGACAGAGTTAAACTAAACTCTAAGGGTAAGATGTACTTTATTTCAAATACACTACATACAATCTGACATATACTCCCGTTAGACATTTACTTACTACAGACTTTGCTTCAATCAGACATGAAATTTCTGAAAAGGAAGGATTAAAATATAGATGCCAAATCAATCAAGTACACTGAAAGCCTACAGAGACTGAAAACCATTGTTCTGGTGAACAGGAGGTGTTAAAATAGTTTGGAATGCATATGTAATTCTATTTTATGTGGAGATTAAGAATGTACGCATTTAAATTATGAGTACCATTTACATGGTATTTCTGTAGATGACTGCTATCATCAGAAGAGCAGAGATACAGGCTGAAGAACACAAAACAGCTGTAAAGAACTTCAGTTCAATGAGCTTGATAATTATATGCAACTTTGACAGACTAGTAAGAGTTTTAAATTTGTTAGACACTTCATACAGTACTGATCAAAGTAAGCTTATGAAATAGAGGGCTTTCTGTAACATAATGTCACAGAAATGTGGTTTTCTTTTTAAGTGTTAAGTCCTAAGCTTACTCTTTTTGTTTCAGAGTAGCAGCATATGCTGGTCAGTGAAGCATACACCTCACAGCTGTTACGTCTACTGTATGACCTGTATATATTGAATTAGCCATTGTGTTTTTCAGTTCTGGTTTGTCAGACTTTTGGTCTGAGGGCCTTCAATCTAAATTTAGGAAAGAATACAATTCAGTGTTATCTAGTCTATCCATAATTCACAGCCTCCACTTGTTTTTATCTAAAACAACTGGTCAACTTCCCTTCCCTCTGCCCCCTTTTAAAAAGGATGTATGAAAAAATTAAGTACAAGGATTAATGGCAGAAACCCTCGAGGACTGCAGTTTGATCGTGTATGCTATTGTATTTGCAAGCAGACAGCCAGAACGCTAACAGATGTGGGCCTTTTAACAATCATCATCACCCCTGTTCTCAGGTTTTTACATTTGCATTTACATTTCTACATATACGAACAATATAATTTATTGAATAAATAAAAACAAGCGTGGTAATGGAAGACCTAATCCATTAAGATGTCCCAAAAGTTCAGATAATTTTTTTCTCAAAGGAACCAATTTCCTATATTGACAATATTCTGGATACCATCTGTTGAGGAAATCATTAGGCATACAAAGATGGATATCAAAGTGCGACTGGGATTCCTTTTCTCTATATATTTTTACCACAAAGCACCTAGCCTATTAGACTCCTACTGGAGGGAGAAAACAAGGCTAAATTGAGCTTCGAACTGACCCTTCGTGGCTCTGCTTATATCCACTTTTTTGCTAACATTTGAAAGAACATTAGATTGAAGTTTCTTACTGAAGCACTTAATCTTTCTAGCTATTGTAAGTATAATTGTAACTTCCGATTAGCATTTTTTAAGTACTTTGGTTACTCATTGATACCAACAGAAGAAAGCAATACAAGGCCTGGATGAAGAGTTACTTAAAACCATTTGTTTTTCTCAAGTTCACTAAGGAAATCTACTTGTATTTCATTACGAAGTTGTCTCAGAAAAAAAGCAAAGCTGCATGAGAATTTTATTCCCCCAAAAAAGTTTGTGAAGCAAGTTAACTTTAGAATGACTGTCCATGAATAAAGTCAAACAATGAATATCATAGACCTAGGGAATTACATAGAACTGGGAAATTTTGAAGATGAGGTTTTTGTAACTCACAGACAGGAAGTTATGCTATGATCACAACTGTATTTTTCAGGTCTGAATGCAAAATGTACAATAGCAGTTCAGCTAATTTACAACCTTTCCTTGATATTTAGCACATATTATGCAAACCATACATAAATTAATGCAGGAAGTGTTCCCAGCATGAGCATGAATCAGCATATCAACAATCACTCAGTTAAAAAAAACAATTTCTCATTGAGATGGGCTCAAGAAATCTTACACACATCTTTGAGATGCCCATTGAACAGTAGTCATGCACTTTTATATTCTATCTTGAAAGTGTAATGCGTGATATTCAGTCTAAAATGGTAGACAAGAATGAAGAGCAGTCTCTGACAACTCTTCTAATAACACAAGTACACAAGTCTGGTCATAAAGTTTTGTTTGTTTGGTTTAAAAAAAAAACAAACCCAAAACAACAAACAAACAATTCTCTTCCCTGATCACCAATTTTTCCCTCTTCCCACACTCTGTAACAATATACTTCTTAACAGAGGACAGAATGATCTCATTAGGACTGTAAAACCAACAAACTGATTCTACTACTTTCCCCTTCTCCTTCCCACACTCATTTCCACTTAGCTCTCCCTCTGTACTTTTTTTAGGAGACAACCCTAAGTTCAGAAAACAGATCAAACTCGGCTAGCTTATAGGCATCATAAATACATAACATTACTTATCCATGTGCTCACTATTCCTTCCAGAATAACTTTCGCTAACCACATACACACAGAAACCAGGACTTGCTTAAAGATTGCATGATAAAATTATATATATGCAGGTGCATGTGCACTCATAGTTGTGCACAAATTTACCACTCTTTTCATACAGTAGAGAATACAAGAAATTTACCTTGACTTTTACAATTAAAAAATACTCTCACATCATTATTTCACCTATGTATTTTTTGTGAATATCACTATATTAAATCAACAACTACCACAAGAATTTTTTTTACATTACAGTATTTTACATGGTTTTAGATTGATGAGTTAGATTATCCTAAGTACATACAGATTCACCATGACACAGAACATCTCTCAAGTTTTACAAAGTGGTAACAGTCAACAAAATAAGGAAATACTGAATCCTTTACCCTAAAAAGGAAACTCAACAGATTTCTACCAGTATTTACATTTTTTTGGAAGTAGCAAAAAATCAGGGTGAATTCCATCTCCCAGCTAAGCCTACTTAAACCACAGAAACAGCATTCATCCAATGAATTTCCTCATAAACAGCAAACAACAGGGCAATATTGGCAGTAATATTTTAACTCAAATTTCATGTCCTGTGTCGTGGAGACGGTTCTGAAGCATCCTAGTCTTTTCATGAATCAACTCTTCATACGTCACTTTGAAAAAGGTATTCTACATAATTACACTTCAAGGTCTATACTGTGCTTAAAATACAGATTTAACATACCCATTTCCTGGAGCAAAAACTTGCATTCCAGTGCTGACTTCCAGTACATATTCAGTAATGATTATCTATCTGGCTTTTTGAGATACTCTATGAGAGTCTCTCGAAAATTCCCACAACATAAAAATTACAGCTTCCTAACAACTACATAGAAAATCATGCAGACTAATTCTTATACAGTCAGAAAACCAAAAACTATTCAAAAAAACTTTTTTGATATGTGACCTTACATACTGCTGCATTTTCCATGGTCAGATAGCATCCTTAAGGGGAGCTCAGTGTTGAAACCCAAAATACTGCTGAAAAACCTGTCCTGTGTGCCTTTGGAAATCACTTATGA
>JANHGB010029096.1:37198-51554 GCA_026283785.1 Coracopsis vasa | reverse complement strand
CTCCCCCGAATATGTGGAAAGAAGGTTTTCCTAATGTGCAATCTGATTTTTTCAAGCTGTGGTTTGTGGCCATTGTCTCTCATGGTATCAGCTGCCACTACCAAGAGGAGCCTGTCTGCATCATCTCTGGAGCTGTCCTTCAAGTAGTTGTAGGTGGCTGTTAGGTCACTCCAAACTCCTTTGCCAGACTGAACAAGCCAAATTCCCTCCACCTGTTTCAAAGACTACATACTCTAGATCCCTGACCTTTCTGGTAGCCCTCCAATGGGTCCAATCCAGCTTGTTCACAACCCTCTTGAACTGGGAGGCCCAACACTGGGTCGGCCTCAACAGCACCAAGCAAAGGCAGACTAACAACTTCCCTGGATGTTCTGCCCATGCTCTTCCTCAAGTGGCCCATTACATACTTTGCCTTATTCCTGATGAGCGTGCACTATTGGTTCACACAACATCACCATCACCCATGGTCTTCATGCTAGGATTGCTACACATCCAGTTGGTCCCCAGCTGTCATTGATGCAGGTGGATATTCTGCCCCAGGCTTAGGGCAAATTGTCCCCAGTTGCAACTTGCTAAAAATCTTGAGGTTTTGGTTGATTCAGCTGTGATGTTTCAAGCAGACTCTCCAGTACTGACCATATCAGCCAGTCCCTCTAATTTAGTAACACCTCTGTTCAGAAATGAAGGGCCAACTCACTGTGAAGGCGGACACAGCCACATCAATACAGGGACACAACACAGACATTTGCTGGCTTGGATCCAGTGTGGTTGTCAGGGCCCCCACGCTCCCGACCAAACCCTGGGAGAGGGAACTATAAGATCTCTGGGCACACCTTGTTATTCAACACATGTTGCCACAGAGACCCAGGATTTGGTGACAGCTGCCAGGCCCTCCTGGCGAAGAAGGGAAATGACCAAAGGTTTAATGTTTCACCAGGGGTGGGTACCATATCTCTGGAGGCTGAACAGAAACAACCTTTTGCAATCTCAGCCAGTGCAATAATAAAAAAGCACATTTAAAGAATTACTTTCCTACAGGGATACCAGCACTCAAATAGACCCAACAAACAATGCCCTAGAAGTTGTACTTGTTAATGAAGAAGGAAGATTACCCAGTGTGTATCTCAACTTAGCAAAGGATCAGTGCTCAACATTTGGTTCATCTCAGTGTGAAACAATGGATTTGCCTGCACTTGAACATCCTGCAGCACAGCACCAACATCATCACTCTCTGGTTTGTGCTGGACAGGCATGATTTACAAATTACCGGCATTGAATAGAAGAGTAAAATTAATGACAGAACTCTGTTTATGAGGGTTTCGAGACAACCAAAAAAGCAACTCATAGAAATGCAATGTAAAACACTGCTTATGGGAAACGTTGCTGACTTGGACCAAAAAAAAGCATCAATGTTTTGACTGGTGAGTTTGTCTCAGCAGCAACTGAAAACAGATCCCAGCCAGGCGACAGAAGGAAACAATGACTTGCAGATGCAGCCACTCGCCACCAGATCGAGCCTCATCCTGCCCAGGGCATGCAGTGCAGACAGCTACCACTCAGATTTAGCTGGTTTTTACTGGCATTGACAAGGGAAATAGAGTAAAAAAAACCCTGGAGTTCAATTTTCAGCCTCAGGGGTAAAAGACACAGTTCTGAGAGACAGAGACCTAAGCTCAATGCCTGCTGTGGAGGTGACCACAGAGAATGAGCTATGATCACCAGATTTAGGGTATGCACCCATACCTGTGGCAAGTATGAGAGCTGGCTGGACATGCCAGAGAAAAAATCACTGCCTCTTGGGTATAGCAGAGCCCTCATTTCCCTTTGCAAAGAGAAACTGCATTTCTATGGGCTGTATTCCAGGAGTGTGCCAGGAGGGACATGAGGTGCAAGATGAGTAGTTACAAGTATACCTCATCTTCCTGCTCAAGAAGCAGCAATGATAACCCTTCCCTTCCTTGCAAGAG
Source organism: Coracopsis vasa (assembly GCA_026283785.1). Classification (NCBI taxonomy): domain Eukaryota; kingdom Metazoa; phylum Chordata; class Aves; order Psittaciformes; family Psittacidae; genus Coracopsis; species Coracopsis vasa. The sequence goes on along the minus strand of JANHGB010029096.1, from coordinate 49,587 downwards.
GACCCCATGGCCCCTCCACCATAACCAGTAAGGTGTGCAGATACTCAAAGAGAAACATGTAAAGCCTTTATGGATACACAGCCCTTAGGGAGCTATCATTCTGGTGATGTTTCTTATGATCTGCAATACAAGAGGGGAAATGGAAGAACTATCTCAAAGCAATTCCCCAACAGTGGGAATGCTGAATTACCACAATGAGAGAAACTGCTTAACACCAGCCATGGTTGGTGGGAGCCATCAAATCCACAGGATCTAGCCTTAATGCTTCTCTTCCCTTGACCCTGACACTGAGGGAACTAGCCTCATTTGTAGTCTGGTGAAAGATTTATACAGTTAAGCAAATAAGAGCATAGACGGACTGGTAATACCAAAATTATTTCTCATATTTGTTGACTGATTTATTCCTTTGTCTAATTGTGAAAGCAGCTCACTAATGAATGGAAAAAGACTCCACATGGCCAGCAAGAAAGAGCCATGGTTAGTTTACAAAATAGCACAGTCTTTGGGGGATTTTCATGAAAAACAACGGAGACAGTCCAAATCGGCAATGAAATCAGATTCCCGGTGGCTGCTGAACTCTTGGCTTTTTCTATGTGTGTATTAAATTACAAAAAGCAATTATTTATAATTTGTTTTTATAAAAATGCTGGTGCGCTTATTCTGCCTGGCAAATTATTTTGTGAAACGGAAAAGGCTATTGTTCATTCTTTTGGTAAAGTCTTTGTTACTTAGCATATTAAACTGAAAATCACATTTTATCTGAAATATGGCTGGTTGTTATTAACTTCTTAATGGTAAAGTCCCAAAGCTCCAGCTAATATCAAGGCCCCTTTTCATGCTCTGCAAACAAAAAAGAGGTTGAGACTCAGATGAGGGAAAAGAATTAGATCCTCTTCGTCTTGCAGATGGGACCCTAACAGAGGGGTTTAATGACCTCCCTGAAATCACAGAGGAAGTCTGTGGAGGAGGCTGGAGTCAGACTCTATCATCCCTTGGATGCCAGTCCTATTGTTTAACCACAGGGCAGTTTCTCCTCTCTAATATTCTGGAAAAATTAAACCAAAAGAGAACATTTCTGAATGCTGGAATTTGATGACAAAATATGCAGATGGGGCAGAGACTGTGTCAATTGTAAAAGAGTTTTGGAAAAAACCTGTGGCCTGAATTCAGGAGAGTTACACCAAGAATAACATGCCCAAATAGGAAGAGAAAGCTTAGTTCTTTGTGCCCATCCAGTCTCATTGGCTCCAGCAGGATCTTGTCAGGGCAGGAGCCTCTTGTGCCTGCTCACACTGAGTGGCACCTTGCTTAGGATGACCTCAGCTCAGCCAGAGGACACACCTCTGGAGTCATAGCCCAGGTGCTGCTACGGCTGTGGCCTACCTCTACCCCAAAATCTCTCCTGAGCAAACAGAAGCCCCTCAAGTTTTCATGAGCTACTGCCATGCAGTGGAGAAAGGCTGCTGGGCTGGCCCTAACCTTCTCCTTCAAGCCATGACATCAAATTACACCAGCCTCTACTGGTCCACTATGCTAGGACATTAAAGAATCGGCAAGCAAAAATGTCTCTTCCCTTAGTGAAAGCCCAGGTCTGCCGTGGGCTCAAACTCTCTCCTGGGCAAGGGATGATCTCCCCTGGACTTGCCATTCTCCCTAATGCTCAAGCCACACTTGTTGTAAGCAAGCATGATACAGCCATCTATGTAGGAAACTGATTAAAGGAGTGGTTATATCATTGGCTTCTGGGCAGGGTCCATGCAAAACTGCACAGGCTAATAAGCAATGGTGACACCCCAAAAGCAATGGATACTTCTGCCACCTCTGTGGTTGTGTCTTCCACTCACTGGCATGTTGGCGTGATTGAACTTCAGACAACTCACCGCTGGATAATGGATGAAGCCCTGGTCTCCAAGATACACACAGTGCACTGGAAGTCCAAGGTTTATAGCCAAAGAATATGCTAGATGTGACAAAACCGGATACACACACACAAATAAAGCCTCATACTTAGCCTGCAATATGCAGTATTTCATTCAGCTGGTATTACACAGCCACCTTCTGGAATCACAGCAATGTCTGGAATGTAAAAGCTGTTTATCATTTAAATAACATTTAAGCTATTATAATTCATATGAGAATTGTAACTGTTGGGTCTGTATGGAGCTTCTTGTTGTGGTTTGCCGTAGGAATGCTGCAGATTTCCTCTGCACACATTACATTCTGCACACAATGAGAGCCCCAGACATTTTCAGCCAGTCTTGAGCCTCCTGCATTTACCAAAACATTTTCCTGTGTCACAGTCAAACAATTGCCTGATTTGTAACTCTCAAGCATTCAAGAGACCACAGCAATACAATGTTACAAGAATCTCTGTTGTTTAGCCTTCCTTAGCTATACACAGCACAAACAAAATATGGATGTTAATTCAGTGTTTCTGCTAATGTATGTTTCTGCATAAAGCAATTAGAGAAGGGCAAAGCATGCATCTGTAAATCTCTGCACATCCCAGGTACGGCCTCCCCATACAGAGGAGGGTCTGTGTTACATCCTCAGACAAAATGTTACCTGCACAGGGCCAGAGAGGACATGCCCCCTCACAGCCTTGCTCCAGTTGGCTGGCCAGTTTCTCCACATGGACTTGGGACCTGCTTGGAGCCCAAAAGGAATGTGGAGGAAAGGAGACAGCTGCCCCTCTGCCCAGCTGGCTCCATCCACTACATGGGTAAGGGACAACCCTATATTGCAGATAATCGCTTCCTGTGGATGGCAGAGGTGGCACGAAGGCATCCATAGTCACACAGGGCTGCGTTTATCAGCAGCTCAGAAGTGGCAAAATGCACAGATATGGCTAGACCCCTCTTCATGCATCTGGAACTCTAAATGCCTTCCAAAGCCTCACACCAGGTCTTTACTTTTCTTCCTCTAAGCAAGCACCTAATTTCAGCTGAAGGCTTGACTGGGACATGCAAGGCCAGAGCAAACCCCCAAAATCTGCACTGTTAAAAGTTGGAGCAGAGCACACACTGCTGCCTGTCATCCAGCTCACCCAGGAAAAGCACAGTTTTTAAAGGTCTAGAAGACACCAGCCCGCAGAGGTATCCACTCTGACAGCCAGGTCTGCATCAGCAATAAAAGCTGTAGCCAGGTCTACCTGGGGAGAACAATTACAGTCTTGATTTTAGTTAGGAGTACAAGAGGCAACAAAGAAAAATCCAAGACTGATGTTTTTTTGTTCAAACCACCAGAAGGCTTCGGAGACCTTTCAATGCTTTATCCTAATCTTCACATCTGCCCTCCACTTGAATTCACCTGGGACAGAAAGAAATCAAACCTCTTTTGCTGGAGGTGGAATTTCCCTAGGGGATTCTTATCACTGAGGTTGCAAGAGGAGCCCACTAATGGCTCTCAAGCAGGATATCAGGAATCTTCACAGCAGTTCAGGGACAATTTTCAAGGTAATTAAATTAAACCAACACTTAGTACAGCTCTAGCATAGACAGATAGCCAAGAGATGGACAAACAGAAATTTTCCCAAGAGCAAATTACTAAGAGCTTTTTTTTTTTTATGTTTTAAAATAATTTTTAAAGCTTGTCCCCACAATGATCACAGAATCGCAACCCCATTACTCTTTGTCACTGAGCAAAGATATTAGCACTTGCCATGGACTTGCACACCAGAAAAGGAGAGAGACCCCCTTCTGAAAGGAGAAGCAAAACTATTTATGCCCTGGAAAGAGCGCAGAAAGGGATTTAGTGCTTCCAAACATGCCAAAGAACAAGTATTTGCCAGCCCCAAGCAGAGGTGGCTGCTGCTTATGGGAGAGCTGGATGATGGCTAGAATTTTTCTGTTGCAGTATTTATTTTCGAGGCTTTTTTCTTTGATATTTCTAACTCTAACCCATTCCCAAGGCCAAATGCAAGGCTGGCATAAGCCAGCAATACCTGCATAGTCTTGGGTTGGACTTGTCACTGTTAGTCTTTGGCACTTCTTAATCTTTTCACACTCTAGAGAGGACAGAAATAAACAAAGAAGAGCTCATTTTGAGCACTACTACCCAGTTCACATGTTCCATTTCTGGAACACACAACTCCATATATCACAGTCTTCACGCACTAAAGCCAGGATCCATCACCTGGCTTTTCAAGAAAACCTGCAAATTTTCAGTCCAAACAGTTGAGAACCAGCCCTGCCAAGGCAACAATGGGACTTGAGCACTTTGCAAATACTTAGGATATCTGAAACAAGGAAAAAGTGCTGCTAGAAAAAGGCGGTCTATCCCAGCTAATTTTCCTAATGCCCTACCAGACAGCAACACAATTACCTCTGTAAAGCTGCTCCAAAGAGGGCACTGGCTTCCTACTGTAGCTGGATCCTGGAGATTCCTATTAAAACCGACACCAATCTACTCAGCAACTCTGCCCAGATCCCCTCCTTGTTACCTTCAAGTTGAAGCCCAATGCAGCCTGAGGCGTGGTGGGTTACATTTGTCCTGAACCTCAGCAATTAAATCATTTGCCAAATTCAGCTGGGCCTGCACAGGTGACATGACAACCACCTTCAATTCCACTGGAGGCACCCTTGGAAACTGCGGGACTGCAGAGGGATTGAGGACCTTGTTGGTCAATGGAAAAATGGTTGTGGTGCACGAAAAGGAAAGGTTCTAGATTGAATTTGTAGGCTGTCACTTAAAGAAAAAAAAGCCATTCTCCCATCTACAAAGCAAACGCATTTGATCTAGAGAGCAATGAGACTCCATAACCATAGCATCTCCAGATACGCTGTTTTCCTTCCAGAGCAAACTCACTACTACTTGGCCACTGTCAGCTTAAATGATTTCACCTGGCTTATATTTTTCCTTTGAATATTAATCATGACCAACTGACTCATTTTTACTTTGAGAAGAGCTGCAAGATTTGGATTAGTTGGCGCGAGGCTGAAACCCTGACCCAATTCACCAGGAATTTTGCCTCCGATTTCCATACTGCCAGGATTTAACCTCCAGGTCTTTCATCCAGCTCCTCTTATGCTTTTACTGTTAAGAAAACGTTTGTTTCAGACTCCTTTGGTCACAACTGCGTTTGAGAATGTGGCTCATGATTCACACTAGAAGACTTCGTACCGTGTCATTTTGAAATGCCTTCATGTGTGACTACATGCTTGCCAGGGGACAGTGAGATACCTGCTATCCTGCACAGCATCAGGGTTTGGCTTTAATTGCACTTTTATAAAATGAAAGGTCAAACTAGAGTCAGGTACAAGTGCCTCTATTTGTACCCAGTCCTCTTCTTACTCAGTCCAAAACTCAACCTACTTGAAACTGAAGCTTGCTGCCATACAAACTTATTTCAGCAATAGCACCTACAAGAAGTGGCAGAGCAGTGGCTAAGAGTAACTTCTAAGGCTACAGAATGACCTGATTGTTTTTCAACCTGGCCACAGCACAGGAAAAAATGTAGCTTTCACCCGGCCTCCACCATCTACCAAAGGACATTACAACCACATGAAATTTATTTAGCAACATTCCTGACCACAGCCCAAGGTAGCAGGTTCAGCTTCAATCCAAAACTTGAGAACTGGCTCATTAAGAAATAGCTATATCAGTGGATATAATGCAAACCATTAAAAAACCCTTTAAGCCAGTGTTACCTATGGTCTTCCATCTCCTTTGCTCAGTTAGGGGATATGGCATTTGGTTTCTCTTTGGATCTGAGGGATGCTGAACGCTAGTGGGATTTGCGCCAACTACTGTTGCAGAAAACACATACAAATGCTTAAATGCTACCCCATACAAAACATAGGCTGAGCTCCCAGCAATGAGTCACAGCACTAATTGTTCTACATGACATAAATGTGTTTATAGTATGCTGCTGGATCCAGGTACAATTAACTCCCCGCTCTGTAGGAATACATACCGCATTGCGGGCAGGGCAGCCTTACTATAGTTAAACTACTGTAAAATGAATGTGATGGACACCCAAGGAGCTCATTGAACCTCTCCCTTTGTATGTTCACCACTGGCTGGGTTATGTTTGGTCCACATTCAAAGCTCACAGCAAAATTAATGCTATGAATTTAGCAGGGAGATTATAAAATGATTGCTTTTCAAGATAAAGAGCAAATAAAATTTTAGTGCTGTGTCTTCAGAAAGTTACTATGCTAAAAGCAAATTTAAAGCTGTAGGCAAGAAGATAAATTAATTAAAGAATACAAACAACAAGCCAGGGAGTGATGAGAGGGGAGAAATTATCTCATCATGCTGCGTCATCGCGTGATATCTAAACACCCCATCACAGGGAAAGGAGGGAGCAAGCCCTGCGGGAGGCAAATAAGAAAAGACAATCCAACTTGGGGAGTGAGAGAAGGAACAGCCAGATCCCACAGCACCATATTATTTTGCTACTCGCTTCTAGGGAGGGAACCAGCCACAGAAAGATGTAGAGGAGACAGAGCTCCTGGGGCTCCCCACGGCATGCCAGTCCTTCATGAAAACAAGTATGTATCTTGAGGTCTGAATCCCCTACAACTGCATCTCCTTCTCTTGGATTTCCAGAGTTTGAGCTACCATTGAGCCAAGCCACTATCCATCATATTTGAGAAGTTGAGGCAGACAAGTGAAGGTCCCCATGACTGGAAAAGGGGAAACAAAATGCCTATTTTTTAAAAGCACATAAAAGAAGATACAGACCAGTGAGTCTCACCTCTGTGCCTGGCAAAATCATGGAGCAGTTCATCCTGGAAACTATGCTAAGGCATATTGAAAACAGAGAGGTGATTGGTGGCAGCAGACATAGCTTCACTGAGGGCAAATTGTGCCTGACAAAGTTGTTGGTCTTCTACAAAGAGGTTACAACATTGATGGATAAGGGAAGAGTGACTGACATCATCTACTTGCGCAAAAGATTTGATACTGTCCTGAACAACATCTGCCTCTAAAAGGGAGAGACATGGATTTTATGGATGGACCAGTCGCTTGATAAGAAATTGGCAGGGTGGTCAAACTCAGAGTTGCATTCAACATCTCTATGTCCAGGTGGAGACCAATAATGAATGTTGTCCCTCAGGGGACCAGTACTATTTAACATCTTTGTCAGGGATCTGGACAGTGGGACTGAGTACACCCTCAGCAGGTTTACAGATGATACCAAGCTGAGCAGTGTGGCTGACAAGCTGGAAAGAAGGGAAGCCATCGAGACGGACAGGCTTGAGAGGTGGGCCTGTGTGAACCTCATGAAGCTCAACAAGGCCAAGCACAAATTCCCACACTTACGTTGGGGCGATCCCAAATATTAACACAGGCTGGGTGATGAGGGGATTTGGGGGTACTGGTGGATGAAAAACTGAATATGACCTGGCAATGTACACTTGCAGCCCAGAAAACCAACCGTATCCTGGGCTACATCAAAAAGAGCATGGCCAGCAAATCGAGTGAGGTGATTCTCTCCCTCTACTTTGTTCTTTTGAGACCTCACCTGGAGTTCAGGTTGAGACCCCACTGCGTTCAGCTCTGGGGCCCCCAACAAAAGAAAGACATGGACCTGTTAGAGTGAGTCCAGAGGAGAGCCATGATGATGATCACAGGGCTGGATCACCTCTTCTATAAAGACAGGCTGAGAGAGTTGGGGTTGTTGAGCCTGAAGAAGAAACGGCTCCAGGGAGACCTTCAAACAGCCTTCCAGTACCAAAACGTACTGGATAGAAAGATGGGGAAGGACTGTTTATCAGAGAATGTCATGACAGGAAGAGTGGTAAGTTTTAAACTGAAAGATTTACATTAGATAGTAGGACAAAATTCTTTGGTGTGAAGGTGGTGAGATACTGGGACAGGTTGCCCAGAGAAGTTATGGACAGCCCATCCCTGGAAGTGTTCAAGGCCAGGCTGGACTTGGTTGGGCTTTGAGCAACCTGGTCTAGTGGAAGGTGTCCCTGTCCGTGGCAGAAGGGGTGAAACAACGTGATCTCTTAGGTTCCTTGCAGCCCAAACCATTCTCTGATTCTGTGGTTTCCAAGATCCCACTTAACAGAATTTTCACAGAATAATTTGAATGCATTATCCTATTCATAAAGCTTGACAAAGAATCATATGGACAGCAAAGGGCTGTCTGCAGACTGGTGGCATGGAGAGCAGTGTCCTCTGGCAAACCTTACCCAGCGGTCTCTTGGCAAGTTGCGGGAAAGTGGGAGCATGTTGTTAAGGTACGTCCCAGCCAAGAGCTCCTGTGATGCCATCCCGGGGAGCTGGATCACGGGAGAATACACCAAGTCATGGGGACTCCGAGATGCGGGAGGACAACCGGCCGCGGTGGCGAAGGGGGAAGAAGACACTCATCGTGCTGGGAACCCACCGTGCGAAGCCGCGCTCCCAGCGTTGAGCGGGAGCAGCGGGGCGATCTCCCGTGTCTTCCGGCGCAGCCGACATTAGAGGGCACCATTGCCCCGCACACCGGGGACGGCCGCGGGCAGCCCCGCCAAAGCCCGGGCCCGAGGCCAGGGGCGTGCCGATAGTGTATTTACTAGGTGTGAGCTGGGATCCATCTGAAGGTACTGCTGGTGCACTTACCACTGCTCTTGGGCTTGGTTTCGGAGGAGGCACCTCCCCTCTGCAACAGCCTAGGCCATGACAACCTCCTTCAGGACTCGTGCAAGACTATCAGCATTAAAAAAACCCTATTTACTTAAGAAATATGAAACCGAAAATAAGATCTGCGTAATGGCCTCTTCACCACCACCCCCTACAGAAAGCAGAAATAACCTATGAAAAGCTACTCCAAAACTAATATTACTACAGGTCAAAAGGAAAGGCAAGAGGAATGTCAAAACAAGCAAAATGCAAACCTGTCATTTAATACAAAGAGTGGCAACAAACAGTAGGTATGAGCATAGAGCATGACTTTCACAGAAATAATACTAACAGAAAAGCAAGGAATATAAATAAGTGGAGTATTTAACTGCTGCTCAAATATAACTACACAGTCAGTTAGCAAAAAAGAGCCACCCTCCGTGGGTACCTACTGAGAGCTCAAAATGCTGTTTGGTACCCACCATTCCCAGCCTGGTTTCCAAGCTAACAGCACAGTGTTGGTAAGGCTCTCTACACTGCCATTCATGGAGAGTATCCCACAAACGAGTCAGGCTTCCAGTCAGTCACGAGGGGCCAGATGGTGAGTGGACTTCATCTAGTAAAACAACATGCTGGAAAGAGCAAAAGAAGAGTGTGAAAAGAGAATGCGATCGCCCCGGGTGCACTGGCAGGTCCATCAATAGATTAGGATAAATTCACTGCTACCTTTGTGCTACTCTAATGATGCGCAGCAGCTGGGCTGCAAGGCTAGCTCTTCTTTTAACAACCAAAGACAGAAAGTATAATAATTTTTAAAAATAGGAAAATAAATGAAATAAAGCATTTTCCTCAGATGTTAGCTTTTGCATATTTTTTAGAATGCATAAAAAAACAATTTCAATTGAATTTAAACTACCAGGGTTTTTTCCAGGGTTCTGTTCAAATCATCTTTTCCCATTTTAACCCCAGAGTTAGTGTGGCTTTGCATAGCTATCACATCTCATAACTTGATTTTTTTTTTATGACCATGTCAGGAAATGAAAAATTCTGAATCTACACCAGCTTGAATAATTCAAAGCATCACTTTGCTGGTGAAAAAAGCCTTGATGAGAAGTTTGGGCAGTCTGTGCTAACTTGAACTGTAATTGCAATCAATTTATTTAAGCAGGACTCCAAAGTACCAAGCAAAATTGCCACTGGTATAAATGCAAAACTGCAAATTGCTTGTGATCACATGCATAGTAAAAGAGAAGTACAGTACATGGGAGATAAAGTATTGATGTTTATTGGTCTGTATCTCAGATAAAGCAATTATGGAATATAGCATGTTCTGAAATGAAGCAATCACATGCATTTGAAGAATCCCGAGTTAAACATTGTTGATCATATAAATGGTAATGGTGTATCAAAGGAAACGAGACGGAAGCAAAGCACAAACCTTCAAGCTTCACGGGCCCAACAATAGTTTGCTTCTCTGGCAACACGCTGAGGACAATTCCTGCAGGAGATGTTCACCAGCAGACTCTCCAGAAGATGGAGGAGGGCTCCATGGTGCCATGTCACAGAAACCCTGCAACAACCAGCCCCATCAGAATGACAGTGCCAAGGCTCTCTCTTTTGTTACCTTCATGTGTTCTTATAAAATTTCCTTGATTACTCCTTGCTCAGTTTACAGTGAAAGGACCTCTCTTCCACTATCTGTCAAGCCATCAGGCTCAACACTGGCTCTGACGGTCAACCTGGACTGTTTTCCAACAGGAATAGTCAAATGCAATAAAACTCCTGCAATCACAATCCCTTTGCAATGATGCACAAGCCATAAAGGAGTATTCTTTCCCTCCCCTCACCCTTTTGAAACAGAGCAGCCAGCAGAAATACACACTAGTTAAAGTCATTGTTTTTTCTGACATAAGCAGATATGACTTGGATATTATGAGCAAAAATGTTTCATTCTTATGGGGCATTGTTCTAACCATAGTGGTAATTACTCTGCTCAGTATTCTGAAGCAGGAATTTCTAAAGAAGATAATGGGCTTGGTGGTGGGAGTTCTTGGGTAAGATTTTGTGGCTTATGTTAGGCAAACTGCTGGTTTAGAGGATCATAACATACCCCTCTGGCCTTAGAGTTCATGGATTCACTAAATTAAAAACATCTCTGTGTGCAGACAGTATTTCCTCCTCAAATGGGCTGGAGATGCTCTCTGTCTCCACACAGAAGAAAGGCACAGACACTGCTAGAACTGGCGACTGTGAGCTGGAAGTCCCCAAGTCTATGACTACCAGCTTAAAACATAAGTGTATAATGGGACAAAAAAAGAATTCAAAGAGATGGGGAACACTGGCAGTGAGGAAGATGAAAAAAAGAAAACCTCAAACATGAGCTGCTTTAACTCCCAGGTAAGCTGGAAGGTGAAGCAGCCTCGAACACAAGGCAACCCCTGAAAATAACTTCCCTGTTCAAACCATAGTTCCTAGCATCCCTCAAGTACTGCGTAAATATTGGCTAACCTCTGAGAACGGAGGACCACGATGTGGATTTTGCAGAGGGCACGCCCACATCTTGCAAATAGCAGGGAAGTTTGCTCACTCGGCTTGCGGCGCAGGAATGTATAAAACCAAGGAGGCAGAAAACAGGAAAGGCGGCCGCTGGCCTCTCCCAGCACTGGGGGAGGATGGCAGCAGGTTCACAGGGACTCCTCACAAAAGAGCCCCTGTCTGCGGGGACCCAGCATTGCCATTTGGCTCGTGTTTTGAATAGAGGGCACTTTTTCAGCAGGTTTCTCGGGGAACTCGAGGCATTTTCTCTGCATAGCACATCTATTTCTAAAACCACCCCATCCTGCATCCTGAGAGGTTCATCTGATGGCTGCTGAGAAAAGTCCCAGCTGAACACTGTGCCATGCTCAACATGTTCCTCTCCCATCCCAGCTTGGCTCAGGACCCACTCCTTCTCTCCCTGGCCAAACCTTTATTAACTGATGCTCATCTCCTGCTTTTTAAGATGATACGTTTTCAGTGATGAGGAACCATGAGGGCAGTCTTGTGACCTGCTCCCTGAATGACACGCTTTGGGCCAGGAGACCTGTTCATGGCTATACTCAAGAGCCATTTTGGGAATATTTATCTAAACTTCCTGTGCTACCACTATTTGTGAAATGAGAGTAGTCTGTCCGTCAGCAGTCTGCTGTCAGGCGTGACTCTACACCTACCGAGGAAGCAAGCAGCATCTGCACACTGAAGACATTTGCTGCATCTTCTCTTGACTGCAAATCTACAAACCTTTCCAACTGAACAGCCCACCTTCACCCACAGATGTTAGAAAATGATTTCAGGAGATCAAACCTGCCACACCATTTCACTGCTCATCAGTCTGAGCATGAAAAGACCCTTCCTGTGCAGTGAGCCAGGCTGCAACCCCCTCTCTAGCCAACCCCAGGTCCATGAGTCCAAAACCATAGGCGCTGATGGTTTCTCCTAGCATGGCCAATCTTTGGGAGTACCGCTGAAAGTGCAGATGACCAGAGAGCTGTAGCACCTCTCCTATGATGACAGGCTTAGAGAGCTGGGGTTGATGAGCCTGGGGAAGAAAAGGCTCCAGGGAGACCTTAGAGCAGCTTCCAGTACCTAAAGGGGACCTACAAGAAAGCTGGAGAGGGACTTTTCATGAGGAAAGTAGGGATAGGACAAGGAACTTTAAACTGAAAAAAGGTAGATTTAGACTAGACATTAGGATGAAGTTCTTTACCTGGAGGGGGCGAAACACTGGAACAGGTTGTCCAGAGAACCTGTGGATGCCTCATCCCTGTAGTGTTCAAGGCCAGGATGGACAG
>JANHGB010029096.1:0-18747 GCA_026283785.1 Coracopsis vasa | reverse complement strand
ATACATTCTCGAACCCAGTAGAATGTCGGCATATCCAAATACCCATGAATACAGACAATTAACAGGCAAGGTATGGGCCTCAACAATCCGCCTTCTCATCTTTTAACCTCCTTTCCATTGCCTCCTACCTCCAAATTCAGAAGGTACAGGTGGAGACCATTTGGGAATGAAACAACCCACAAACTTACAGCTTGGATAGAGGGGGACTTTGGTAGCTGCAAGTAAAGTCCTAAAGAGGTCAGAGAAAGACGGTAAGAACACAGAAGTAGTGGGGAGGAAGCACTCACGGGCCAGGGAGTGATTTGGGCTTGTCAGGAGGTGTGGGGGAAGCAGTAAGTTCTGCAGATCCAAACTTGTTTACTTGTAATCCTCAAAAATATCCAGATCCTTCCAACATTTGCATTTTTTTCCTTCTCCATCATCCTTGTTATTGCTTGTCTTGGTGATTTACTTGAATGTGTATTAGCCAACTCTGGACCTTTCATTGGTAGAAGCATCAAAATAGATAATAAGTAATATATAGATCCACTACTAACTCCCACAGTTAGCACAGTCCTCTAGAGAGACCTGTCTATGTTAATGGCTTTTAAGCAGAGCTTAGAGGCATCTGGAATAGCCATTTTCCCTCATTGTACCTAGAAAATAAAGATTAGCTAGGGCATGAGGATGTGCTTAGAATATAATCAAGGGCAACAGACAAACTGATGTCGTGTCTCTTATCTTTGTTGTTGAGTTCAGGTCTGTTCCTACAAAATGACTTGTGCAGACTCCCCTGAAGCCAGTGGGTTTCTGTGTAGATGGAGGAATTTCCCACCCAGCATTGGTTTGTGAATCTGGGGTCTCAGAGCACAGGCTCTTTGGGGTGGATTCTCTCTAAAAAAGCAGCTGGTCCTTTCTGAGTGGCAGATGCAGAAATCAGTGTTTTCAATGCACAAGTCTTCTCAAGATGCTTTTTTCTTTGTATGACCTTTTTCTTTTAAAATTTGGATAATTTTCATGCCCAAGACTTATTCAAACCACTCCTGCATCAAGGGCCACTAGAGCTCATGACTGAGAACAGTTATTAGTACTCTCTGGGCCCTGTACCCCATCTGGGCATGATAGCTTCAGCATTTGCAGGCACAGATGTTAACAGTGACTGTGGAGGTGATGGTCACCACTTCAAGCATCAATGCTGTACTGGAGAAGGCGTTCACAGAAACAGTATCGGCTTAAAAAGGAAGATGGCTCTCTACGGATATTGTACTATGGTTAAAGAAGAGATGCTCTGAAGGACCAAGCAAAGCCTTACAGTTCTTAGTGCGAGGGCTCATCCCTGCCGCAGGAACTGCCCAGATCACATCGCAAGGTAAAATGATGGAAACCCACGCTCGCGCAGGCTGCAGCCGGGATGAGCAAGGGCAAAACGGGAGGTTTCGGAAATACCTCCGTTTTCCCCAAACTCACCCAGCTCCCGCCGGGGCCCCGCAACAGCACCGCGTCGCGTGCGCTCCCTCTGCTGGCCCCGCCGCGGCACCGCGCCCTTCCGCGCCCCTCCGCGCCCGCGGGGACAGGGGGGAAGAGGTATTGCCGTCCCAACGGGCTCCCAGCCGGCCTGCGCGGCGACGGCGGCGGCGCGGCTGACGGCAAACGCCGCAAAAAAAAACACCAAAGAAAGGCAAACAAATGAACAAAACCCCATGAGAAAACTAACAAAATAAATAACACCTTGCCCCCAACACACACATCCCCCCCTCCTCCTCCAGCAACCTTATTCTAGGGAAGGATTAACACCACCAGTGCTGCTGTGCGTGGGCACATGGCACACAACAGCATGAGAGGATGGGAGTCTCGGTGTGTGTCCCTCCCCCCATATAGGAATTCTAGAGAAAAGGCAGTCAGAGCCATTTTCTACATTGCAATCAACTCACACAAACACATTCCCTCGAAGACTGGTGAGCATCCATCTGAGAAAGGAGAACAGAGGTAAAAAGCATGGTAAGGTCATGCCATGTCCACCACGTCTTACTGCAATCTCACCTCCCGCTTGGGGGGGTCAGTGCAAAGGGAGCAAGAAGACAAGCAGAAGCATCACAGTGCATTTTCCCAGGTGCTGCTGTGTTTCTGAGTGGGGAGCGGTGTGTGAAGTCCCACTTCCACTCCTGTTGTGGAGGCCTTAATGTTGTGCAAGAAATGAAGCTGTGACTCCAGACTAGCTAAGCTAGGCTCGAGAGACAACCCATGCTGTCTCTAAGCTATGAGGGTAACAGGTGAAAAAGAAAAACAAAGCAAGTCTGTTTTGGGACTGAGACACCCATCCAAAGCCACACACCAGGAGTTAGAGTCACTTGCTCAACCCCAGTGAGATGCAACTCCAGTGTCAGTGCTGAGCTTGAGGCAGCAGATTTTAACAAGATCTACAAGATGTTAAGGGAAGAGGTAGTACACAGGATAGGGAAAGTGTAAATGTGTGTACTGCTCCTGTTCTCACAATAGTTGGATTTTTCAACTGAGATGTGTGGCACTGGAACAGTTGATATCTGATGTTACCTTTTTAATGCAGCACTTTAGAATTACCGTGTCTCTGAGATAAAGGGATCACACTGCATCAGTATTAACATTACCAATTGAGATCCTCAGGTTCACTTTCAAAACCTTGACATTTTTGTCTGTCTTCTCAGACCAATGAAGGCAATAATAAAGATGTTCCGACTCATTTGATATTTAAGATGTTTACCCATGTGGTTGGGCTAGAAGCTTCAGTTTCTTAAAGTTTTATTTCTGTTTCACTGAAACGCATTCTTGTACTTATGTGGGAATAAACATAAACTTTTGCCCTTGTTGCCATCCCACTTCCCACTTGCTCCACTTATCCTAAACCCAGATTCCAATCTAACTGCTGCAATTAGAGTAGAAATCAGAGCAGTGAGTTTTAATTGGCCACAGAGTACATGGCACACTTAAATCTCTAGTGATAATACAGAGAACATAATGACTAACCTTGATGATTTTCTGTTTTAAGATGAGCTTAATTCTATTGCACAAAGAAAACACCTAAAGTGATTTTAAAATTAGGATAATGCTATTTCACAATAGCTAGGTGAGTGATGGCAAAATGAAAGCACTTAAACGTTGATTTTTGGATAGATGCTAAATACTGCAAGTGTCGTGTTAGATAATGTTTCCCTAATAAGAACTGATGTACATGCAATTTGGCCAAAGAAAGGTGGCAGAGTTGTTCCAGGAGCAAAATCTACCATTATACAAAATCAAATGCAGTATTTTTAAGAGGAATATATAGAAAAAGAAAGAGGTAACAAAACGTACAGAATTCCAGGCTGGCAAATGTAGAAAAGAGAGGAGGGAGGAATATTCAAACAGGGAAGATAAAGCTAAAATCCTAACAAAAGCTTTTTGAATAAATGTACTAGGGATCTAAAAAAATGTAAGACAACTAGTGAGGCCAGCACTAGGAGTGTAAAGAAAAATATGGTTTAATCAAAGTGGTGAAGAACTAAAGCGCAGGACTGTGACTGTGTTTGGAAAATCTGGGTGCTTCATGGAGGGGATCCCAACCGGTCCTGATTTGCAGCTGGCTAGTGATTTGCTCTGTCCAAAATCCATCTTCAAGAGGGTTCAGAGTGGGTTTGTTGAAACACAGGGACTTAACATTGATGATTACGTACGCAAAACTTGCCTTAACTTGTTTTTGTGCTGTTGAATATGGAAAGGGAGGAAAAATAAGCGAATGGAATTGTGGCTGTGGAAGAGGCAGCAGCCCCAGGGTATGTGGGGAGCCTTGATCTGAAGGGGCACGTAGGTTATAAGTGGCTAAATTTGGGATCAAGTCATTGCGCTGTGAAGTAAAACTGACCCAATCTGATCTGCAACATCAGAGATGATGGAGCTTTTTTAGCAGCTCAGTGCATGTTTTTTGCTCTTGATCTTTGCCTGATAAACACCATGGGATAGGTTTCTCAAGTAGGGGCAAAGCTACTTAGCTAATGACTCCAAAATACATGACAAGCAAAACACTATCGTAAACTTTCCTCACTTGTGTTTAACAGAAAAAGAAACTGATGAGGTGTTTTGTAGACTCTAGATAAGTAAATATAGAAAGATTAAAGCAAAAACCCCACCCCCTAGATAGGTGTCCCTCCATCCTCCTTAGGAACAGCTGAGTGGTGCTACTCACCTAGAACGTGGATTCGTCCAAGGCTCCCTGCAGAGGTAATTAGGTAAGCAGTGTCAGGAAAGGATCAGTAGGGAGAAAGGGAGCTTTATTCCTGGAGATATTTCTGCTTCTCAACATCATCCTGGATCTAGCAAAGGCCACAGCAGTGCTCAAAGGCTACAAGCTGAAGTCAATTATGTTCCAGGTGCATACAAATCCGGTTTTGCTGGACTTCAGGATGCTTTTCAATCTGATCACACTTCCTAGCCTTCCCTCCCACCCCAATATAGAGCTTAAGCAGTTCCTTTTTGTGACAAAATAACTAAGACTTTCAGGTACTCCTATGAGTTCAGAAGCTGTGACTCTCAGAAAACAAATCATCAGATGATCATTGGTCACAAGTAAGGGCAATGCTGCCATTTTAAGTAGTTATGTCTTCCCTGTTTATAGCCTAAGTACCATTCATTTCAAGCTGTAGCATGATATCTAGCAGTGAATTGTTGTGGCAGGCTGCTTTCCTGCGAGACGTCAACCTTCACCCTATGATTTGTGTAACTGGAAGAATGCTAAGCCTGGCTCAGCTCTGACTGCATCCCCTTACAGTATATTCACCAGTTCCAGCAGCAGGTACATCAGGCCTGGCGTAACAATGCATTTATGCAATCTCAATGAATCCTCATTGCCATGACAGTAGAAAACTCCTTTATATTTTACCTGTGAGCAGCGAATGTGTCATAGAGGAGGCACAAGGCAGCTGGAGGAGAAATGGTCCTTTTTTGTTTTGTAGACAGCATGTTTTGCAGAAAGCACATTATCTAAGATGTACTACCAACATGTTGGTAGTGTTCTGTCCTAACCTTTAAGGCAGAGTAACTCTGAAAGCGCCACCAATTCTCTCAGAATAAGTCCAGAGGAAACTACCATCTGGATGGTATCTTGTATCTGGCCTTTTCTCGGTATGTTTAGTAAAACACAACATATTTTGCTATAGGTAGGACCCAGAGCTCAAGGTAAGCATGTGACAGAAAATCCATCCTTTATATTTGGATTTATAAAACCTATTCAGAAAAGACTTTTCAATTAAAAAAAATATAATGACAGAAGCTGCTGAGAGAAGGCATCAGCATCACCCTCACCCTGTGTGGAGGACAGGAACTAGCACTGGCTAACCCATTGCATCATGTTTTGAAGAAACACAAATCATTCTCCTGATAAACCTGCATTTTCTCATGCACAACTGGCTTTGAAGGAATCCTACCCCTACCAGTTGGTTACTCAGCGACTTCTTAAGAACCCGAAACAGTCCACAGAACACTTTCTTGTGCTCTTTTTCTGATGACAAGAGCTTAGAAGAGGAGGAACTGGACGCTGTTATTTTAAGTTGCAGCTCAGTAGGCAGATAATCCTTCTAAACATGTGAAAGGACATTAACCAACACAGAAGCAACAGAATCTTACAGTTACCTTATTCTCCAGTCAGAAACTTTAGGGGTTTGTATGACTTTTTTTCCTAAGTATAAGCCATTGTCTCCTGCAGAGATGATGGTCAACAGTTTGACCCCTCCTGGCGATTACTGTTTTTCTATAGAGAGGTTTTACATTCTGGAGACTGATCCACTCACCGCTGGCTGCTGGATTTTACACTGTATTAAATGTTATCTTTTTCAGAGCTGTTACTTGTGCAAGCTTCACTGGCACAATGAAACAGTTGCCCTAAAATTCAGACTAAAAACAGTTTCCAGGAATCAAGTAATTTTATTGCTAGAACGATCTTGTATAACTCTCTTCCCTTGTGCTCCCCTACAAAATACGGAACCAAACTCATGTCAATGTAAGTCATCCCAATCCATGTCGTATTTCAGATCTGTCCAGTGAGTTTATCTCTAAATGCACATGATGCGCATCCACTCACTTCATAAAACTCCTTTCCATTCCTGGAATTTGAAACAAACTCCATTGTTTCCTGGAATACCTGTATTGGTAGGCTTATCCAACGATTTAAATAAATACCTTCATTTGGGTTACTAGGCAACTTACTCCTCCACAAGAGAGCAAATCTCATTTCCTTTTCAGTTGTTTTTCTTCTTTAAATGTATGAGTTACCTTGTCACAACTTGTTGGTTATGACAACTAGCCACAACCAGAAAAACCCTGTCATTCTCAGTTTTTGGGTATATTAATTAAAGGCAGGTTTTTGACCAGTATTTTAGACAGAACAAGCACTTTAAGTCCAGGCAACTGAGCAGGGACTGTTGGGGCATGTGGAGAAGCCCAGGGCTTGAGTCACAAGTGTGCTATTCGGGTAATCTTGGCATTATGATTGGCCTCAGAATCATTAATGTTGGTATTATCATGCACTCACAGTACCACTGGGAGATGCCATGTGTGAGCACACAGACTGGTATAATGTGGCGACCACTCAGTGTCTAATGAGGAAAATTCAAACCCAAAGGATGCACGAGGCTATTTACAAATGACATAGCCTGAGGTCCTGGCTTTTCCACTCTAGTTTATAAGGCTGTGTTATACAATGTCAACATCAATGACACCATAGTCTGACAGCAGCAGTGCACATAGTCACAAAGAGTTAGTTACTAGTTACCAAACACTTCTTCCCCTGACTCTCCCTTCCTCCCATTTGCTGCTCATTTTCTTATCCAGCCTGGAGAATATGCATCTTGCAAATGGCATCTCATTTGGTGGGACACCCACTTGGAGGAATCCAGACACTTTCATCCAGTCACGCAGACGTCAGACTTTACAAGAGCATCCATAGTGATACAATAATATAATAATTAAACATAATAATGATTACAAGCCCAACCCAAAACTCCCTTGATGTGAGGGGAGCTGTATGAAGTCCAGCAACACTTGCCAATGCCAATTATCTGCATGAGATGATGTGTAATTAAAGAGTAAGAGGATGCTGGTTGCAGCTGTGGAGGTGACAAGGCTGATGCAGTTCAAACTGTTGGTTTGCTTTCCACAAACCTAGAAACAGTACTTTGGAGAAACTTTCAAGCTTTGCATCAATTTCTGATGATTCTGCAGAAACATCCTTCATTAACTGACACAAAAATGTCACCTACAGCTCCCCTCTTACAGATTAGTGTCGCACGCAGTTTCTGATAACATCTGTGTGAGCTTTAAAGGATCTGAGTGTGTCGCTGCTGGAGCTGGCCAGAGTGTGACTAAAGACTGGAGATCAGAACCCAGCCTGGAGTGCAGCTGGAAACGGCATCAGTGGCATTTCTGTGCAATTTTACAGACTATAGATGCTGTGGTGCTGCAGACATTGAATGCAGTAAACCACACTCAAATTGCATATTACAGATGTTGCTGGATTTAAAATTTTCCTGGAGAAGTAATGCAAGTTTGCAAATCCAGAAAGAATATTGTTGGGACTTGTTGCAGTGCTCAATATAAACTGTAACATGCAAGCTGTTAAAATGAAGATAATTTGGCATTCGCAGCTACTCATATGGGCCTCTCAAAACCATTCTTCTGGGTTGGCAGCTCCTATGGTCCTTGAATGATGCACAGCCTCCTTTTATATGCTCCTGTGAGATGCTTCTGCAAAGTTGCTGTTTTAAAAAAACTTGTGGAGAAGAAATCTGAGTAAGAAATGTAGATCTGGTCTAAGGGAAACCTTGGAAACCCACTTAATTTGCATGATTACTTTTGCAAATCCTAGTTGCTATCCATGCTTTGTGTTCAGGTTTTTTTTTGTTTGGCTGCTTCTAGATGCACAAATCTGGAAACAGACTCGTTTGAAGCAGCCCTGAGCCAGGCTTTGCAAAGGAAATGTCAGCACTGTCCGAGGCCAGGGACACTTTCTGTGCTGATAAGCAACTCCGAGTGGCCAAACTGATCCATCTCCCGCTTTGACAGTGCCATTGTCTAACCTGACTGTTGAGTGAGGCTTTAAGGCTAAGCAAATGATAAAACCCTACAATTGACCATGTCCAATGACTGCCTCCATCATGTGACATTTCCTTCACGTACATAAAGGCATAATTGACACTTTGGACCTTCCAGATGTTTTGCGATTCATTTGGTTCCCACAAAGATACCAGAAAGTAAGTCTTGTGAACTGGCAATACTGTTTTCTTCTGAACACGTTCTTATCTCTAAAACATATTCAGATGCAAATCACATCATGTCTCGTGGTCCCACTTATTTTGCTTTTGCTTTTCCCTCTAAACAGATCACGCCATTATTTTTCTTAAGTATAAAAATATTCAGACATTCCTGAAAAAACTGAGTGCATTTGACTTCCTAGTAAGTGATCTACTTCACATGTGAATAGCAGTATATTCTTCTGCTCTCTGTTCATGGCACTTTGCTTTATGCTTCCTAATTTAATTTGGTTTTCTGACTCTTCAGTAATCCTTTCAAAGAGAAGCCTCTTTGCTAAGAAGTCATTTGCTGTGCTCTCAAAAGAAGCAGATGTTAAGAACAACTGGTTGGCTTCATCTGGGTCTCAGAGATCAGGACAAAGGCATAAAAGTGTGGTCAAGTGTGGCCCTCATACAGTACAGAGATGTCTTAGTACAAGCCTAGCAAAATGATTGCCTCATCATGAAACTGATCACAGCTTCATCCTCTGTGGCTTGTCCTTCCTCTCTGTAAAATGAGAAAGATGCTCATTCCCTCCTGATTCAGTTTTTTTCTGTAAACAGCCTTTGCTTTCACAGATGGAGACCTACAATCATGGCTCTTTTTAACCCCATTTGCTCCTAATTAGCTGCCCTGAAGTGACAGGGCAGTAAAGGCAGAGATATTGCTAGATGCAGTGTCTGCCTGATACCCCTTTGCACTTTGGGTTTATCATAGGCAAGAAAATGGTAGCTCCTTTTTTCCAACAAGAGGAATAAAAATACCTCCTTTGGACTATAAATAGCTTCATTTCGTTTTTCTGCAAATAGATGCAGGGTTACCCACCTCAATTCAGTCCAACTCTATGTCTGAATAGCTTCTTTTCCTAAGTATTTTGAAAATAATTTCAAACACACTCGGTGCTGTTGTAAGCACAGACTGACAGCCATCGTAACTGAGGTCCTCTGGTCGCTGCCTGCAGATACCCGGGGCAGCTGGCATGTCCAAAGATACTGCAGTATCTCATCCTCTACCTTCTCCTCCCTTTCCCCTGCATTCACAATGCATGTGAAGAATATTTAAGGATCCTAAAGCCTTATCACTGGAATGTTCAAACCCCAGCAGTCACCAAGGCAAAATCAGGTGATTCTGCTGCAACAAGGCACCAGGGCAATTTTATCACTTTCCAACAAGCTTCTAAAATGCCTCGGTATAACATCAGAAGGATGTCTAAACATGGAAGGTATAGCATAGAAGATATGGTTGAACCCTTCAACTTTTCTGGGTCAGTTAGTGTATTAATCCTAGTCTTCACTCACAGAACAGGCTTATTGTAATCTCTGCAAAGGCAGGATCATTCCCAATGCTAGAAAGCTTTTTAATTTCCCTGTGGAAAGTCTCATAAGAATCATAGATACTGGTGAACAAATTCAGATCAAACCAAGAAAATATGTCCATTTTAATAGTGGGAACATTAAGGCTACGACAAACCTCAGTGAAGGAAGTGAGTCTTGCTGTCTTCATATTAAGACAGAATGAGTTTTTGTAAAAGAACTCTTAAGTTAGACAAATTTCTGGGCTCAGCAAAGAGTAACTGAGAGAGATCTATGGTTTGTGTCATATGGAAGTCCAGACCAGATGGTCTAATGGTCTCTTCTGCCTTTAAAACCTGTGAAATACTGGAGCAGCAGGGATGTCCTCAGTCACTTGGACCAGTTTCCTGCTTTTGCAGGCAATTGTAGCCTATGATCTCTTTCACAAATTAATCAAGCTACGTCTTAAAGCTGGGTGTTTTGACCCCCCCATATTTACACTGGACTGCTGCTGTAGAAAGTTACTTCTCTGATATTTAGAAACCCACAGGAATGTATTTGTGGACAGCTTACGTATTTGCTCTTGCGAAAACACCGTCCTTCGGGTGAAATGGCATTTCTCCTTCTTGTATGTATTTATGGAGAGCAACCTTAGCCTTTTGCTTTGCTAGGTTAGACAGAGAAACTCCCAATACAGGCTCTCAATTCCTCTGACCCTTCTTCTGCTGCATGCTACTTTTCAGAAAAGACTCATCCAGCTCAAGTAACCAGACTACTACCCAGCACTCCAGCTGAGGGCTCAGCACTGCATGCAGCTTCTAAAATTTCCAAAGAAATACCTCCCCTAATACTATTCTGAGACCAAGAATACATTTTGCAGGGGGAGACTGCCTGCTCTGGTTTAGTTTCAGATGTTCTTGTGCTCTGAAGCTGGAGAGATGCTGGGGGACCTCAGGGCTGCAGCCCCCCATCTCTAAGGTTGGAAGAGGGAAGGTAGGGAGGGCTGTAAGGCAGGCAGAAGGACTGCATGACTGAGGCCCAGTTTCCAGTCTATGATATATCAGCATATGGACCTTTCTTGTGCTCTCACAAATACCACAAGCCCAGGTGCTTTACCTGTACCTTCCCAGCTGGCTCCACTCTGTTGGCCAGGATGAAGGGCTTCACACCTACAAAGATAACACAGAGGCTCTGGTGAAGCAAACTGCTGATAATTTTCAATAGTTAAATAGAAAAATAGGAACTCTGTCCAAATCTGTAACAAAGCGAGGATATTTCCAGCCCCTCCTCCTCGCTATTGGAAGCTGCCAAGCAAAACACAGCTAAGCAAGCCTTGCCCATGATCAGCTCTATCTCCTTTTGCATATGCATTCTACAGTGGTCTCTACTTTTATAATCACATGCCATCTCAAGCATGTGATGAAACAAATACACTTACTACCATGGCACGCCTAATGAACAGGTCAGGGCAAAACATGCTACAACTCAGAACTGAATTTAATTAGAACATTTAAAACCAGTCTTCTTGCTCAGGAATACACCTCATTGTCATTTTCTGCCACCAGCTCTGAGCTCTAAAAATCAAAGGATGTTTCATGCTGGGAAAACCCTAAAAGTTTTTTCTTCTTTTCCTCATAACAGATCTGAAACATTCTAGGAAAATCTTTTTTAAAATTGCCTTTAGATCATATATTTGTATTTTAAAAGTGTCACTTTGAAAACAAAATCTCCAGAAAGTTATAAACGATGATTGAAAATCATGAATCAGACTTGACATTGTAGCAAATGTATCACAATATCAATACAGGTATGTTATTATTATTTGATACATAGATACCGAACCTTTCTTAGCTGTTATTGCTGGTTCTCTAATACCTGACCTTAACCTGAGACACAATGCAGTATCTTAAAGTTACTTACACCTTGTTTGAGGCTTGCAGTTCAGCACATTTGTGCTTAGACATCACTGGTATTTCCTTAGTTGTGTTTTTAATACTTATTTAAACATCACGCTTTTGGGGGGATTTTGGCTGGCTGTGACAATTACACATATCTGAGGAAGGTAACACTGCTAGTATAATTGTTCTGCAACACAGTAAAGGATTCAATGGGACATATATCTTTTTTCAAGTAGAGAAAACCCCTATCTACTACTTCTGTTTGCTGATCAAACTTTCTGACTTAGATTGCTAAAACTGAAAATTCATTAGAATATTTAAAACAGTCTTGTGCTTGATCATGGTTATAGCCCATGCCTTGGCTCTTTAAGCAAGTAGAGACTGTCAGCACACAAAATACCAAAGTCACTTTAGGAGGAACCCCTTAGAAAGCCAAACAGAAGGCAAAAGCCTCTTTTTTTATTTCAAATAGCTCCCAGCAACGAAAAATTCAGAGACCTCCAGTCAATGAGCAGACAATGAGCAGACCTACTTCTTCAAGAGCTAACTTATCTATGGAGGCTTTAGATTTTTTTTTGGTCTGGATTAAAAGATGCAAGCACCTAAAAAGACTGAAGTAGACAAATAAATAAAGTCACCTCAGTGCTTCACGGATACCCTGGCTTTTG
This sequence comes from Coracopsis vasa, assembly GCA_026283785.1. NCBI lineage: Eukaryota > Metazoa > Chordata > Aves > Psittaciformes > Psittacidae > Coracopsis > Coracopsis vasa. Next base: position 6,618 of record JANHGB010029096.1, on the reverse strand, counting down.
CAAAGGCTTGTCCAGCCACAACCTAAATAATTCAAACCATCGTTGTCAGGCAGCAGCCCAGTCCTCCTCAATAGGCACTTGCCTTATCACTCTACAGCAGATGCTTCAGCCAACCATTGGATATTGAAAACATAAATAATGAAACAAAATTTGGAGACAATGGTTTCTGGGCCGGGGACAAAATACTGATGGATATTGTCAGTCTTGGTGTAACCAAGCAGCAAAAGCTCAAGTTGACAACAATAGTGAGGAGAAGAATAGGGACAAGTGAGGAGCCCTGAATCTCAATAAGGCCTGGAGCTGCACATGCTGCTGTTACCCTAGAAACTAACCTCTCCCCTGAAGAGGTTTGCTGGGGCATTGTCCGGGGGACACAAGATGTGTCATACACCAGATGGTCGTGTGCTGTATAACTCAGTTATCTGAGTGGCGGAGTGGAGGAATGCACGCTGCAGAGCGCTCCGGAGGGCCGCCCAGGGCACCATCTGTTCTTTCAGACTCAAGGCACTGCTTTGGCTTTGGCTTTTTTTTTTTTTCTTCTTCCAAGAAAGGAGGGGAAAACAAAATTAAAATGATTCACCATTCAGCAGGGAAAAAAAAAAGAAAAGCTTAATACAGTTGCCATATCTAGCTTTCATTTAGCTAATTTTATCCCTGGGTTTTATGTCAGGTGAATTGCTTTTTTACGCCTGGGAGAGCAGCAATTATTTCTCTCTCAGGAGTCTATCATTTATAAATAAAACCCCTTTGAGACCTCATCGGTCATTTACCATCTGAAAACCCCAAACACTTTTAGCCATATGTTCTCCAAAGTCTCCTCTCCCCTCCCTAAAGCTCTCAGCAAAGGTTTCGGCAATGTGGGGGAAAGAGCATTTTTCTTTTCCAGGAATTGTTCTTCCCTTTGACGGGGAAGGGGGAAGGAGGAAAACAAAAAGTCAGAGTCAAAGCGGCGGTCTGAAGGGCTGGCGTAGTAAGGAAATGTTAATCACAGGCTGTGCGATGCCAAGGAGCAGTGACTAACGTGACGGCGAGGTGCAGGCACCAGGAAACATCCCAGGAGCCTGTCCCAAGCACCACTGGAGCCAACCGAAAGCCTTGCTGACTTCTGCCAGCTTTGGATCAAGCCCCAGATAAACTGTGGGAGCTGGAGAACTGGATGGAAATTAAGGTTCGGGACACTTCAGAGTACTTTAAAGGTATATTTAGGCTTAGCACTTGGGTGCAAGACCAGGACAGGATAGTAAAAGCAATGTTTTAGGTTGCAAGAAACAGGGACTGAAATGTGCGTGCCTGGGGCAGTACTTTTTGCTTAATGACAGGACCTGTCTTCTGGTGCACCTTTCTGCTCCATGCTCCTGATTTCTGTTCTGTGGCTGCTGAGTATCCCCCCGCCTCACAGCACAGGACAGAAAATAAAATACTTACTTCGTTGCTGACTGAAATAACAGAGAAACATTTGCAACCATCTAAACAAATGCATTATTTAAAATCCAGTCTACAGTGGCTGCAAGCAAGCACACGTTGCACTGGCTGTGAGTCCACAGCTCCTGCAACATGAGCAGAGGAGGGTTTCAGCAGTGTAAGCACAACCTCTGTCGTTCAGGTTTTGAAAGACAAACTATGATTAAAAACATGCACCTTGCAGAGAACTCCCTAGCGCAGTTGTGATCAGTCCTCATGTGGGTAGCTCTTACCTGATGATTCCCAAAAGTGATCTGAAGGGCATGCTCATCAAATCTACATCCAGTGTTTCAGTTAACACTTTAGAAGGAAATCCCTAGGGAAATCAAGGAAAAGGGACAGAATCAAACCAGAAGACACATATGCAGAATAAGGGCCAAGGATACAAAAGAAGTAAAATCTGAATCACATTACATTTAGGTTCCATTTATAGACAGCTCAGTTTATAACCCCATTAGGCAATTATTAGAACTAACAAATAGTTAGGCAATGCTTAAACAACAGTTGCAGATGACAGCATCTTATGAGCTGCTTGTAATCCTAATACTTCACATGTGCTTATCATCCTTACAGCACTAGAAGTGCTTGTAACAACTCTGTGTAACATGTTAATCTTTACAAATTAATGATCAATATACTCTTAAGAATATAACATGCAGCAGAACTGAAAACTGATTTTAGTTTCTTCTTTGGCTTCTTTTTCTTTCCCCATTTCCCTTTCAGATTGCCAGCACAGAAAGCAGCAGTGATACACTTCAGCACAGCTGGCTTTAAATATTGTGTGAAATGCACAGGCACCGGGGGCTCAGAGCCCGACACTCCCAGAGTTGGGAAATTTTGGCAAGAAAATCTCTAAAGATTCATCTGCTCACCCCCACTGAGGATTTGCCCCTCTCTGATCTGAGAGAGCTCGCTGAAGGCTGCCTAGCCCACTTGCTGCACCTGGCTGAGTGATTGACCAGCAACTCAACGGGGTCGTGGAAGCTTTATTTCCTTTGTTCCATGGGTGTCTGCCATGGAGAGCCAAGCTTGGATTAACCAAGCCTAAATCCCTGGGCAGCTTGCCAGAGCAATGCTAGTTCTGAAGCAAACACAGCTCCAAGATGGTTTCAAGAATGGCTTTATAGATAGTTCTTCTTAGGTGCAAATCCATGGGCAGAGAGCATAATGCCTCATGTCAGGCCTCCGGGAAGCAATGTGAATTGCAGGAGCAATGTGAATTTGGACAATGCCATTTCTTTTGGGCCAGCCCTTCACCGGCAGTGGTCCCTCACCAGCGACGTAGACATCTTTTCACCAGGCACCATGCTGTATTACAATAGTGTGCGTGGATGTGTTTCAAAATATGCCTGTCATCTGGCACCTGCATTTTCTTTGATGCAGTGCCAAGCATTTTGTCATATTAGCTTTTAGGTGACTGTCATTGGAAGCAATATAAGAAAAGTTCTATTTTATAGCTTCTTTCAATAGCTGGTCCAAAGGCAAGGTGCACCAAGCCTTGCAGGAGCCACCAACTCCCAAGAATATGCTTTCTGCAAGTCTCCTCTTCACTCCAGGAGTTAGAGGTTGTTTTCTGCTCCCAGGTGAGGCGTTACATCTCTTCCAGACCTATGGGCTTGGGGAGGGGGGGAAGTGAGGACTTTCAACAAAGTTGCCATGGAAACAAGGTTAATGCACTCACACTGTGTTTGTTTTGCCTTCCCCTAATAATGTTTGAACCTGTTGGCCTTGTTCAACTTGACAGAAGGATAGACATCTACAAAATATGTCAGTTCTCGTAAGTTCTGTGAAAATAGGCACTGATGTAGAAGAGAGGGGGGCCTGATATCAACATCCTCGCCAAGGAAAGGCTGAGTGCTCATGCTTATCTCAGTGGGCACAAGGGGAATAACAAAGAAAACAAACCTGCTCTACATCACAGCCACCAAAACCCCAAAAGCTTCAACTGAAACTTGCACTTCTTAGAAATCAAAGTCAGCCCATGGACAAGACAGAAAAAAAGCCAGCATTCACAGAATTACTTGCTGTTTTCCATTTGAACTCAACCACTTTTGGTTATTGCATCCTTCTGAGGACATAGCTAAGCATCACCTCCACATGGCACTGGTGTAACAGCTCACTGCCTTTCATGCACCTTCATCACAGCTGCTGCTGCTCAGGGAACCAAGTGTGCAAAATAATATACAGGCTATTTTAAATGAAATTGGAGGGCATTTAGAAAGCCTTTTCTCAGTGTGAAGAAATACTGTATTGCATGTGTTCAAGTGTGGTAGGTAAGGAAATTCGTATCGCTGAAGTGGAAAGAAATACCTCTGATTGTTGCAGCTTGAAAACGCGACGGGCATGCAAGAGTATTATAAACCAATGACTTGAAAACAGAAATGGGAAACAGAAACTTGTGAATTCACATGGTTCTCTGAGCACGAGGAAAGCAACGCTGCATACACAACTGAGCCCAGCTTTCACTGAAGAACCGTGGAATGATGTCTTTACTATGTATTTTGAACTTGCAAAGCCTTACACTGACCCACATGCACAGAGTAGTCCCACTGCAAGCAATAGGCCAACTTCTGTGCATAAATAAGCACACAAATACATTTTCACAGGAGTACAACATCAATGGGACTTGCATCAGACTTTTAATCTTTTTTCTGTTCTTCTCAATGACCCTCCTCTTCCCAAACCACCATCCCATCAGTAAAATGAGAACAGTAATATCCATCTCAGCAGGGTACACAAGGATTAGCTTAAAACTGCTTTTACCTTTTCTCCTTTAAACTCCTAGAACAGAAAATCTTCCTGTATTTTCCTTTTTTATATTTCAAAAGGCAATTTGTTTCTTGCCCAGACCTTTTCAGCTCAGCCCCCTGACCTACTTCACCTTCCTCAGAACTGATGGGTGATAAATCAGTCCAGAAGTGTCTGCTAGTAACAACAGCCCTTAACTTGCTGCAGTAAAATGGCTATTTAATCCACTGACATCCAAAGATTTCTGCCTCAGCTAGTATTTAAGCATAGCACTGGCCCACTGCATTATTTGAAATCAACCTGCTTTAATATACAATGGTGAAAATGAGTGATGGCCAGACTTCTGGTGTTCTGTAACGTACTATGTCAAAGGGGATCTAAACCCCAGCATCCTCTAATTGTCAGCTCGGAAGCAGACACTTCCAACTCTGAAACTCCTTGGGCTCAGAACAGTAAAAGTTTTGAATATAGCAGGGGTCCAGGGTGGCTTTTACCTCCTAAGTAATTATTTATATGAGCGGTACCTCAAGCCCCAGACTGAAGGTCCCTTTGTGCTAGGTACTGAGCTAACATACAGAAAGGGGACTTCCCTGTCCCAGGGAATTTGCAGTCTAAATAGACAAGTAAGCTGAGTGGAAGAGAGGGGGCAGCAGATGCGGCCAAACAGGTGAAATGACCCTCCCTGAGGTCAAACTGTAGCTTAATGCTGATGCCAGGCACTGTGCTTCTGTCTCCTGAATCCTAGCACAGCCCCCTATCCAGGAGCCCACACTTTTGCTCATCTCCTAAACCTCCCCCCTTGCAGACATCTCACCCTGTCCTTCCATTAATCTTTTTTTTTTGCAAACTTTCATGGTTGTCTGCCTCTGCTGCGGACTGAGATGGAGTGAGCTTTCATCACCACCTTCAGATGGGCAGCCCATGTTTCTCCTCCTTTCCTATTCACTGGCTTCCTACCTTCCATATCTGGCATAGCACCCGGAGGCTGGGGAAGCTGAGTCTGCTCACAATTTTTTAGATCACTTTTTTTTGGCTGACCTTTATTGTTTTTAGGCAGAGATGGGGATCCAGGCCCAGCTCACACCATTCCTGAAATGCAAACTGCTATTCAGCTGCTCTGAGTCTTGTTTCTGCAGCGTCAGACGCCTTATTTTAACAGTTTACAAAAACAGGGTAGAAAATGATGAAGTCAAGGCTTTGCCTATCTTAAAGCTTCTTTGCTCCCCTTCAAGCTATTTACAAACATTTCCTATCCACTTGAAGAAACCCTGTCTGGACCGTTTGCATGAACAGCAGACACCAGCAGATAAGGTTTCAGCAGAAACACATACTCATTGCATATTGCTTACTTCAGGCTGGTCCAGTGTTGAACTGTTCAGCTCATCTTCCTGATGCTGCTGTTCCACAATGCTCTCTGAAAGAAAGATGCTGAGGTACTTACTTCCAGGAGAAGTCATTGAGGTATGAAACCTCAGCAGGAAAGATAAATCCAGCCCAGCCCTCCAGGCAAAGAGGTCAGACCTATCTCCGGTGAACACTTGCGGATGGCTAGCTCCAGCCAGCTGCCTGGCAAAATTGGGTGGCTCATTTTATGACATTCCTCTTCAGATGGGAAAATGGATCATCTTTTTCTTAGGGTGAGGTGGATTGTCAGAGTTGAAGTAGCAGGTCTCAGAGCTAGTGCTCTTTCTGAAAGGATCAGCTGGGCTCAGGTGAGGATCACTGACTTCATGACGAGACTTACAGCCTTGAGAGTCTGTAAAATCTGGTTATACCTGGATATACCAGGATGCTGGTAACAGTGCTTTCCATATGGGTATAGACCAAGTGACACATCAAGAAAGGGAAATTACTTTTTGTGCAAAACATTTACTCAGCCCGTCTGTTATTACCGAGATTAGCTGCCAAACAGAAAATGTAGGTATTGTCTTGAGAAGAAGCAGATAGAAATGGATACATTTTCTGGTTAACACAGTGCTCCTAGAAATGAAAAGACATCAGAAAAGACATCAGAAAAGACTGTGTGTATCAAGTGTCTGGATTTTAGAATAACCAAAAGACATGGCACTCTTGTCCTGTATTTTATTAGGAAATTAACAGGCTGATTGAAAACTTGAAATTACAGTGAATCTCATTTAAAAAATTTTCAAAATCATGAGAATAATTTTGATTTTTATAAAACGTAATGCCCAGATACAATTCCTGTTTATGCCTGTAAATTTCTACACCCTTAACATTTATCTGCTGTGCAGCAGTGAGGCTGGATAATTATAAAGTTAAATACAGTATACTTTTCTCTGCAGTCCAAGCGAGAGATGAAATGTTGAGAAGAAAGCCCAGAATATGAGCAGCAGAATGAGAAGGTTCCCTGCTGTCCCAGTTCATTACAGATCAGTATTTCAGACTGCT
>JANHGB010029089.1:9107-19848 GCA_026283785.1 Coracopsis vasa | reverse complement strand
GAGAAAAGCGTAAGCCTTGGGTACAAACGAGGACGTGGGGTGCTCCTGGGCTCTGTAACGAGAAGTTCTTAATAAAATCTGTGCACAGAAGCTCTGGGCCAGCGCTTGGTCTGGTGGTTTGCTTTTATTTGCAGCGTGGGGCACGGCCGTCTGCAGCAGGCTGTGAAAGGGGTAATGGTGCTCGGACACCCAACACCGCGCTCCGCTCCGAGCACAGATCGGAGGGGAGAGCTTTAAGCCCGATGCGCAGATCACGTAACAGAGATGCGGTTCCCTTTTGCTGCGTTATTTCTTCCCTGTTAGTATTTTTAACCCGACGTGAACTTGAGCTTGGCCGTGGCTGGTAAATCTCGGTTTGGGATTTGCTTTTGCCAGTTTCTCACAGACTTTTAGGTGCTGCACAGCGAGCAGGATTTGACCTCTATCGCTGCCTCAATAGCAGATGTCAACTCAGATGCCTTTTCCCACCTTACACCAGCCTTGCCTTGCTACTGCTGTGGGGCTTTTTTTCCTGTTTTGTTGCCTAGTATAGAAGACATTATTTTGACTTCATTTCTGCTTTCAAAACCCGGATATCTGCATTTTTATATACAGTAATAAGTAAAAATTACACAACAGTCTTTAAAAACTTCTTTTAACCAAAGATTGTAACACCTTTCAAATGTATACAAGGATAACATTTTTTTTTTAATAGATCATAAGACTTTTCTTCCCAAAAGCATGTTGATTTTGGTTTAATACATTTTTGCCCTCTTAAATGTTGAAATGCCTGCACATAATCTGCTTCTGGAATAACACCTGTCATGATTTATTCTTTTTCTGGGGTTACAAACACGATTCCTATTAAACAAAGGATTAGAGACTTATTTAGGAATATTGCATATCTCTGTTTAGTCCAATTGTGACCACCAAACACTATTTCAGAATTCAGGAATTTTGAGACTCTACTTGCTTCCTTTCCCTGTATCAATATGGGGTTTTCTTACAGTAAAATATTAATTCACTGAAATAAGCTGTTATTCAACATGAGTATTTGTGTTTTGCATGCGTAGATAGGCCTGTCCTTCCTTGTACATAAATTTCTGTCACTTCCACCACTTCTTTTGAAATGAAGGCCAAAGGTGCTCTACATCACTTCACTCTGAATAATACCAACATGAAAAGAGGGTTTCTAAAGTTGAAATTGATTAATAGACGTCTGTGGGCTTAAGTAACATAGGTGTTGATAGTGATTAAAGAGAATGTAGTCATTGGTGTATTTCATTCATTCTTTGATGGAATATGCACTTAAATACTAAAGTGTAATAGTAAATCCTTGCTTGTTTTTTGTAGCTTTAGAAACACAACATTCTATTTTATAATAGGGTGGAGGACTCTCAGGTCCATATTTTCTAACATGGATCTCTACATTGCCTCACCAGCTTTGTATCCTCACAGATCAGAGAGAAAAGGGGGTAGAGAGGTGGTTGTGTATTTTCTAAGCATCAATTACAAGTGACCTAAAGTGAAATAATTTGCATGCAATATAGAAGAGTGTAATAATTCTTAGTTCTTTAATCTCACTGATAGAACATCAAATGCTTAGATTAGTACTCTCAGCTTTGTGTATCTGCAGTAATGGTCTGCATCTGTTCTTTATTTTTTCCTCCAGCATTTTTCGGTGTGTGTATATGTATATATATATATAAATAAATAAAAGGGTCTCTGCTACCCTGGGTGGGGAAAAAAAAGCCAACCAAACCCCAAAGGTCTGAAAGGGGAAAAAAGGGGTCTGCCTGATACAGAGAATTCAGAAACTTCTCATTTAGACTGTCAAGTCATCAATCTGTCTTTCCTGGACGCTTGCACCAGCGTAGCTATTGCTGGTACTGATGTCAAAGATAAAATATTCTGTAGTAGGTGATCTTATTCCGGACAGTAGGTGTTCTGATGCAGTAAGAAGCAAACAGCCTCTTGCCTAAGTACAGCTACAGCTCTGTAGGTGCAGATTCTGATAGCAGATAAAGCCCTGACTAGGAATTTCTGTTGACACCCTTTTGAAACAAATGGGATATTCACACCTCACCTCTATTTTTGGATCACTGGAAGCAAGTGGGGATCAGTTACTCATGCTGCAGTTCTCAAGGCTTTTGTGCAGTGAGAAGGCCATGCTAGCTGACACTAAAGTTAGTTTTGTGGGCCATGACAGCAACCCTCGTCTGCAGAAACAACCCTACTGAATCTGGTTTGAGCTCTTTGGTGCCCTACCTGCATACAGTTGGAAGTTTCATGACAAGGCAGTGATTTAACTCTGAATCAAAAATTGTGTTGCTTCATATGCAGTCTGTGCAGCCCTTCGTAGTGGTTACTGAGCAATCTTCAGTTAATGATCTTTGTACATCACCCAGCATGAAAACACTGATGCCTGTTTTATCCTGCAAAACTTTTAGATCACTTGGTTGTACTGCAGTTAAAAAGGTTTCATTACTTTTCAGTTGGTCTCTGACACAAGACTACACTAGCTACTTCAGACAAAGCTGCAAGAAGCCTCATAATGACCTATTTTGGAGCCACCTTCATGCAGGAAACATAAATGTCTGCCCTTGAGGTTCTCACACATTTTGGAGGGGAGAGTTCAAGTGATGTGTAAAAAATCTCTGATCCTCTAAGTGTTATTCCAGTTATAGCTTGTTTGGTCAGTGTGGTTATCAGCAAAATGGTTTTCCCCTGCGTTTGGAAGAACTTGGTTGTATTTTCCTCTTTTGGCAGAAACTTTTTCTAAACTTCAGGAATTTTGAGAGTTTATCCACTGCCCGATGGACTGAAACCATAGTTCCACATACAGGTTTTTGACAGTAATACTGGCTGAAGCATCCTCTGTCTGGTGATTTGTTCGTGTCTTCTCCATTGCACTGGCACAAGTGTTTGGGTTACTGCATGGTAGAGCTGACTGGGGAAATAATCTGTCAGTGTGTGTGGGGGGAAGTCTGGTTATTTTTCACCTGAATCATCTCTCCGCTGATTGCTGCAGGCTGCATATGATCTGTACCATGCAGGGAAGGGTGGGTCTGGAAGGAGCAGGAAGATGAAGGCAGCTCGAACAGCAGTGTTGCTAAGTGAGAAAATGCACCCTACATATGAATTTCAACTATTGCTGTGCTTATAACTTAAGCTGGATGGCACAGATCTTGTTGTGGCTCTTCCTGCTGCAGCCCTGCATCATTTAGCTAAGCTCAAGTTTTTACGTGTCCTAAATATGAGCAAGTGAGCACGAGCAGCAGCCATTCACAAACTTTAATATCACATATACATACTGTTTGTTGTGCTACTTACTTACTTGGATTAAACACCTTTTCTGTGTTTTTGGGGGTTTTTTTAACAGCTATAACATTCACTTCCTCAGTGCTGTTCTCACATGTTTTGTTCTGACTTTTAAACTCCTCTTGCTGTTCTCTGCAGCTCTTTGCTGCAATCTCTTTAATCATCTCTCCAGCAACCCTGCAACTCCTGTGATATTTTGGCTCCAATATCACATGCATTTTTTCTGATCAATGCTACCCTTAATCTAATTTGTTTTCCACTGCTGTTCCAATATCAGTTGGATTTTGCTTTCCCTTGCACCTTTCCTAGGCTTAAATGTAAAACGTCTTTTCATCTAGCTTGCATTTTATACCCCGTGGAGTAATGGAGGGGAAGCATTATTTTCTTGCCTTTTTCTGATGACTGTTCCTCTGGCTCTATGCAGCTGGCCCAGACTCAAACTCCGCTGTGCCTGTCCATTCCTCCAAGTGACATGCAGTGTGAGCAGGGTTTGTAAATTTATGTCTTTGTAGGTTGTAGAGAGCTTTCTCTTGAATAAAAGCCTAGGGCATTGCTACAGAAGTAGGACCCCCGCCCCGCTTTGTGAAACTCATCCAAATTTTCTCTTTTGTGCTGATAGGAAAGTTCTGAGAGATACCGAGATGTGAAAAAGGGCACTGTGTAGTAACGCCACAGTATAATACCAGCAGAAGTCTTTCACTGTTGTTTCACCTGAGCTGATAAAACTGCATGTGGCTCTCAAGAGACAGACATCTTACTCCTTCCTTCTCTCCTGCTCCTGGTTGTGTGGTGTTCAGCTACCCCTTACACTAGCTGTAGTTTTCATTGTATGTGAAATCTAATGAACCAGTTCAAATCAGTAACCCAGGAGAAAACCATGCTTTTTTGTTGTTAGTTTCTTCTATGTGAGTAAACTGAATCAGTTGGTGATTAAAATATTGTTAGCACCAACACAGGTGCACATTCACAAGGAGATGCAGGGAAAGGAAGGGGGAGCACAACATCATCTCTTCAGCAGCAGAGAGCTGGGTCAGTAGACCTGTCCTGGGGAGCTGCAGCACATCCATGATTCATCGTGAAAGAAGGAAGAGTCAGGCTCTGTCCATGGTGATCAGAGCCTCATCAGTTTGTCTTTGCTGCTAGGAAAGCTGGGACACAGTAAGGGCCTCAGTTGAAGGAAAAAAACCCAAAAAACCCCAAGAGGAGAGTCCCTCTTTTGAAAGCCTCGTGACACCCATGTGGTTGAACTAGCTTCTCCTTATCAGAGGCAAGTTTCGGTCTTCTAAAGAGATTGGATCATTGTAACTCTTTGGTCCCAGTCAGATAGGGAAAATTATATATAGCTTTTCTATAACCAAGCCCAAGTTGGAAGGTGAAGCTTCAGAAGGGCTCCAGGTCCAACATGTTGGTATAGATCCTGTCTGTTGGCCCAAGGCACCTGGGTGGTGAGCTCGCTTTAGTTTCAGTTACTGCAAACTGATAGATGCCTTGCCCTGTCTTCCTGATCTTAAAATAATAATTGTGGCTGAAACTGCTAGCCTGAAAGTTGCAGTTCAAGGTTGATGTGGGGTGTATAACCAGTGCACGTTATCCTGGGCTGGCTAGAGGATGAAGTACGTTACCCGCTGCAAACATCTGCTGTGGCAGTGATGTGCCTGTTTGAGAAATGCCTGTCTCTGCCCAATCCTCAGTGAGCTAATGTTGACTACGTAAAAAATAATCATCCTGTTTCCAGCCTCCTACTCTTAAGCAGAGTCATCAGTAAAACAATAATATCAAATTACAGAATATAGGTGTTCTCTTTAGCATCTGTGTTGACTTCCTGTAGTCCTATGACACTTGCACCCATTATTTTACCTACTTTGCTTTCATTGGCAGGCCTGGTTGCAGCAGGATAGACTCTGCTTCACCTTCCCTGTTCCTGCACCTGTGCCAGTAGTACTGGTACAGCTGCCTCTGAGGCAGTGATGTGAACTGGACTAGAGAACTGGTCTGGGATAAAAATCTGGTTGGTCTGTAGTGCCGATTGGTTGCCCAGTCCCATTTACTGCATAGCCTCACAGGCGGCTTTAAAAGTATAAATAAGAATCCGGAGGAAAGTCGAGCCTAATCTGGCAGTGTTGCTAACAGAAATCCTTGTCAGACTGTAGTTGCAGAAAGCAAAATTGAGATATTCTTTTGTGTGCAACACACTGGTGCAAAACACAGGTTCTGTTTCTTTATCTGACCCTTTCTGGTTCATCAAGGGCTCCTATTGCTTACTCAGGGTCAGTTCCGACTGTCACCATTGTCAGCAAGGCACATCTCTGTTCAGTGGAGACAGCTGTGTTGCCCACAGGTAATACAGGTCTTAAAACTCCAGTTAAACATTTGAGAACCAAGGTAAATTATTCTCTCTTCTGGAGGTGATAGTTTCGCAGAGTAGATCTGCCAGGCAGGCATATGAGAGATCTTTCTCATTTGAGAAGCTCTCCACACCATCCAGGCAAATATAAAAATAAACCAGAATCCACTCAGTTTATAACATTAGACTAAGTTATTTTACTACAGAATTTGGTCACTGTTTAATTTCGGTTGATTTTTAGGGGGAGGGTGGGTTGTAGATGTAATTTTGGTACATTAAGCAAGATAATGTACCTGCTGCTGCTCCAAGACTGATGCTAATTGACCAGCCAAAGATGATTTCAATATAACTAGTAAAGCCAGAGCAATTTTAGGATTTAAAATATTTCCACGTCTGACTTGCGGTTTAAGCTCCAAATCTTCAGTTTCAGTGTTGCAATAAATTTTGTGAATAGGGTGCATTTAGAAGGCAAGGTTTGTAAGGAAGTGATGTTTTTCTTGTGCATACCTGGGCATACTCTACCATAGCACGCCAGCTGCAGAAATAATTCAGAGGTTTTCACTTACTTGAGAGGATTGAAGGAAAATATAGTCTATACTGCCTGTTAAGAAAGAAACAAAGCTATTAAATCATAACAAAAAGTATGTTGCTCATGCAGATGCAGGTTATTTTTCATTTGTTTCAGACATTTGACTGTATCTGGTAATTGTCCACTTTGTATAAGTAATTCTTTTAGATGACCATTTATAAAGATGTTCTGTTAATAAACCAGTGAAAGCATTGGCCTGAAACATCCATTTTGTTGTGTTTTCTTTCTGAACTCAATAGAAGTGTTGTGGGTTTTTTAAATAGGGCTTTCCAATATTTACCGTGTTACATAACTTAATGCTCCTACACTATGGGTTGAACTCCAGAAATACCACGAACGTTCCAAGCATCAAACCGAATGAGCAGTGTTTGTTTTAGTAGTTTATGCCTGTAGAGCTTGCAGTGTAAATATATGAAGTGGCATTTTTTACACATTAATCCTTTAGCCACTGACATTCAGAAGTGGGTTAGAAACATTAGCAATGGAGCTGTCACTTCTCGCCAACAGACAAAATCTGTTCTGGAATGCTACCTAGAATTCTCTTGTCAAGTTTAACCATGGTGCTGATAATACCTAAGGCTCCATGCTTGACCTGAGTTTCTTAAGTCATTTGATAGTTCTCTGAAATAGAAGAATGATGAGAAAACAGGTGTGTTCCAACTTCTGACCCTTTTCAGTCTGCAGTATTTTACTGAGGTGTATTGCTGAGTATTTAAACCTCAGGCTTTTTTAATTTTTACATGAACAAAACAATGGACGTTGAAATTCAGATACATAATTTAATGTTTTAGACCAAATGGAAGAACTTCAAATACTGACAGTTGCTCTTCCTCACTACAGGATGGGAAAGGAAACATTTACTTTGTTAATGGGAAAGTCTCCTGAATTCTGGGTCTTTCCAGAAGATTAAGTTTCAGAATGTAAATTTACATTCATATTACATTAGAATGTCATCTTTAATCAGAATCAGAACCTTCAGTCCAGTCTTACAGTACACTATTCCAATAAATGTGATGTGTCTGTTAATACTTTCACACTGTAAAATTAACAGAGACTTTGGAAACAAATTACTTTGGAAAAGAAAGATTTCAGGTAATAATAAACGTGCTTACATGATTATTTGTCTTTATCACATTCTTGCATATGCTTCCATTAAATCATAGCTGGTATGTAATTTAAATTACTACAGTTGAGGAAACGCCTATATAGAGGTGATTCTCTGTGACAGGCGTGAGATTACTATATGTTGTATTCTTGGCCCTTGGGCTTGGAGCACTGAGGTTAACCAGAATAATGTGAGTCTGCAATGCTCTGGGTTTTATTTCGCTTATGTAATAAGTTGTTCCTCATCTGCTCTGAGCACCAGAAGAAAGCTGGATTTTCTTCTGTATGATTTCAAAGTAGCTTTAGCTTTGTTCACTTAAGCATTTGTCATGGACCCAGTGATCAAGACTGTGAATCTCTGTAACACATATATAGAGAGAAAAGCCTGTGCAGGAAGCACAGTTAGGAAATACCCTTATCTTAACAACATCATAGTCCTACTTCACTGTCTCTGGGAGAGTAGCTCTGTTGAGCAGTTAGTCTTTGCTCCTGTAGTTGTTCGCTAGGAACAAGTTTGAGTAGTTTCCTTGTCTCAAAGATAACTGTGTATAGAGTCTCTCCCTACAGAGCAGCACACTGTCACAGATTTGGGATTGCAGCAGTTCCTCCCGCTGATGCCTCTGATCTGAGATGTTTAATGGCTGCTTGGAATGTGGACAGAGGTCTTGTCAAAATGGTATCAAAAAGTATTTCATGCAGTATTTAGGTGGTTCTTACTCTGCCAGAATGAATGATGGGGCCATAAAAGGCCATAAGACACAGACATGCATATGGAGGAGAACAAATATGATCCATCTGAATGATTCTGGCAGGTCAAGTGGAAATCTCAAGTTCTGACGGGTCTGCCCAGTGGAAAAAAGGAACACATCACCTTAGGTGGATCTTAAGCTTGCTAACTGGGAATCATTTTCTGCTCTGAACACTCCTTTCATTGTTAGTAGGAACACAGTCCTGTTTTCTAACATCTTCTCCCATTTTCTCCCTGTCACTGGGGAAGAAGGTCTCTGTCCACTTGCATAGTTAACTTTCCATCACTCTGGACTGCCTTACCTCTTCTGTTGGAACACCTTCACATGCCAGCGTTAGCTATGAAAGGAGGTGGCCCAGAATGTTCTGCTTGTTGACCAGCACAGCCCAATAAATTATTTATTTGGCATATCTCGATAGCTGGGTGGTACCAGAGCTCTGTTTCTGAATTGCTCATTGTGCCAGCCATGTACAACCTACCGCCTTACACAGCGGTCATGTAGGTGCTTTTATGTGGCGCTGAGCCCAAGCTAACAACCCGTACTATGAGGTAGGATGTACCAGCTTCAGCACAGGGCCTCGTTAGCAGAACAGAGATGTTAGTTTATTGTATCCATTGCTGTACTTGAGATTGCTTGGGTTCAGGCTGCATTAATACACCCCATGGCTGTTAGATGGGTACTGGTTCATTCCAGCAAGTCTCCACCACGGACTGAGCAGGTGCTGTCCCCACCTCACCTTGTGAGGTACCTGCTGTTGGCAGAAGCGAGCACTATTGGTGAACTGCAGTATCTGGTAGCATCACAGGGGCTCCCTTCTGTAGACATGCACACACACAAAGATAACCTCACTAGTCATAGTACAGGTGTAATTGTATCTTCCTTTTTCTATTAAAAACTGCCATAAGACTCTGTGGTCACGGTTCAGCACTGAAGTTAGAAGTGCAAATACAGGACATGACTGGCTTCCTGTCACTGCAATCAGTTGTACTGAGAGATCAGCTTCAGATCTCATGGAGTCATTTATTCCTCAGTTCTCCACCCACTGCTGTTTCAGTCAAAGGTAGATGAGAATTTGACTAGGGACAGAAATTAAACCTCATCATGAGGAGCTATGCTGGTTATTAATTTGCTGTACTGATTGCAAAGAGCTTGTTCCCAGAGTTCAGGATGTATTCAGAGGGAGCATTAGCTACCAGATGCTGTCATGAAAAAATCATTTGATGTCTTTATTTTATGTTGTGCTAAAGATGTCTGGGTATAAAATGATACTGCTAGGATAATTTTTATTAAGTGACCAGCAGGTACACATTGCAGAGTGAGCCACAGTACTTTCAGCAGACACATGGGGAAAAGAGGCATGTATTTTGACAATTTCACATGGTTTTCTTTTTGTGAAAGGAGAGCTACTTTCTACACTTCGTAGGAGTTGCAAGAAATCAGCATAAGTTGAAAATTAGGTGCTTTTTATGTTCTAAAAACAATGTCAGAGAACAGATGGTAAGCTGTAGTAAAGTGTGGTCAGTTTATATGTAAATGCACCTCATAAATATGACACTGGCAACAAATGTGGAAGCACTATAAAATGTGCTGAATTCTTAGAAACAAGCAAGTTCTTATGAGGTCTCTGTGAACAGACTGTATATACTGCCCAGGACATCCTAAAAAATATCTGTTTTCTCTAAAATTCAGTTTGCTGACATCTTTCAGGGTTTTTTTTTTGTTTGGCTTTCTTTTTTTACTACACGTAGTAAAGGTGTTTATGGGTGGTTATGACACTTGTTTTACAAGTTAAGGATCACAGACATAAAGCATATGAATTAGTCTTTTAATGCCCTAAGTGCATTATGAGGACAGGCATTTATAAATAGAATGTATTTATGGATTATGTTTTCAATAATAACAATAAGTTACCCAATGACTTTATCACCCTTCTGGGATTAGTTTTGACATTTTGATTTGTGTAAGTGAAGTCTGACAGCATTTTAGGGGAATTTCTAAATGCAAAGGGGATAAGGCAGTGGAGAGGCATTTGTTTGCTTTTCATTGTTAATGCCTTAGGAAATGCTTGCTCTGGTCTCTCGCCTCAGGCTCATCTACCCGGCTCTTTGCAGAGCTGGTATATTCACATATGACCTATTCCAGCTATTAGATAAGATTAGGAAAAAGGTTTTGGTTTTTGTGTTGTTTTGTTGGTGGGAGTTTTTTGTTTGCTTGTTTGGCTGGTGTTTTTTCGTAATACATACATTATCAGTAGAATGAAAATACGTAGGGGGTTTATTTTTAAGCTTTGTAGGAAGGTTCACCTTCACTTTTAGTGCCCAATTCAAAGGGAAAGGTTGTAACTCATTTAGGTCCCTTGATTCTCTATTGAGCTAGAAAAGGCAGTATAGATTGAACTTCATTTCGTGCATGTACCAAGTGCTTGCTGGATGCTCTTGTATTTGTTCATAGAATCTGTGATACAAGAAATAAACTGCAGTTAATTGCTGTCAGAACGTTTTTTCCTTTAAAAAGCTTGAAGACAGAAACACTACATACTACTGCAGTGCCAAGAGCATGGAATCAAACCGGGAAAACCCAGCAGTGAAGAGTGTTTAAGCAACTTTGACTCAGACACCTTACCTGTGCATACTGATTCCCCATCTGCCTGCTAAA